>JAODAL010016951.1:0-79183 GCA_025379985.1 Phyllomedusa bahiana
ATACAAGGGATGGGGGGAACTCATTGTTTTAAACTCCTGAGCAAGCACAAAATTTTTAACGAACCTGGGGGGTCAACGGGCTTCTCTAAAAAAATTCCTCGTTGTACCTCTCCATTACTAGTTTTTTTGGGTTACCGTGTGTCGGGCCGCCTCTTGGCCTTTTGGGGGGGGATAGGGACTCCCCCCCACCCCCCCCTTTTTTTAACCTCTTTTTTTCTTCCCCTTTCCCCTGTTTTACTTTTTATGGGTGCCCCTTTGTATACACCCTGTTTTTTCTCCTTAAAATGTTCACCGCTCCGGGAAATGAAAAAGGCTCCCATCTTCTACTACCGGATCCCATTTGATTTTTCATCTTTTGGGTAGCCTTTGGTTATTTTTTTCTAGCATATAAGTCGGGGTGTTGTTTTTTCCATTTTTTGTGTATTTTTTGTTATCTAAATACAGTTCCCCGCATTATCTTTCAGTTTTTTTCTCCTTAATTTTTCTTTTCAGATTCATTGTTCTTCCCAAAAACCTTTCAAATTTTGAAAAAAAAAAAGTTCAAAGTCACCTTTCCTTTTGCCATTTTACAAATAAAATAAAAAAAAAAAGTTACAAATAATTGGCATTGCACATCCGTAAAAGTCCGACTGAAATTTATCCCGTACCCTCAACGCCGCAGAAGAAAAAAAAAAATCCAAAGACACCAACTTTTGTTTTGTGGTTTCCCAGTGTATTCTATAGTATGGTGAACAATACCATTAAAAAGTACATATTGTCCCAAAAGAAATAATTTTTTTTTTTTATATATGTCTATGTAGGTGGAAAGAAAAACAAAAAAAGGCCCGGCTCTGGGAAGGAAAAAACAAATTTGATGGGTGGGAAAAAACCTCCCCCCCCAAAAAAAACATAAGACAAAAATGCCCTTCTGTCTTCATCAGATGTGAATCTTCGCACTCTTATGGATTATTTTACGAGACCCAATAGGTGATAGGGCAAGATCAACATTATAGGTAAGATTCTTTAACACCTGAATGTTGACAGCAGTGCATTGTCTTGCAACCACATATGCTTTTAGAGCAGTCTTCTTCTTGATATGCAGCTTTCCTTAATTTCCTATCCATCATACATTCTGGCACTAAAAGCTTTTTCCAACCGTGCAAAGACTTTGATAAATATCAGCCTGAAACACACTTAGGACACACATAAAAAAAAAAAAAAAAAAATAATTTAAATTACTGCACATTGCTCTTTCGTGCAAAATCACAAATGCAGCAGCCAGTTTTTTTACACTTTCAGCCACAATGAACGCATAAAAATGTTAAATTTTTCCAGCATACAGCGACATAGTAAGGAAAGAGTTGCCAACAGAAGTTTTATGCAATTGGAGTGCAGACAATTTTGACTTACCCGCATATTACCACGTGGTGTTATAATTGGAGGCATATTGTTGGCAAAAAAAAAAAAAAAAAAAAACCCCCCAAACAAGGGAAAATAAAAAAATTTTTTTTTTAAAAAATTTTAAAAAAAAACATAAAATTGGGTAAAAGAACTTATAAACTGGCAAGTGTTAAAACTGATCATTACAATAGTTTATTTCACAATTGGTGAGAGGTGGGAAAAAAGGAAGATGCACCCAACTTTGATTTATATTTTTGTTTTGTATATAAGAGAAACCATGAAACATTCCTCATTCTTCTATAATTTACATAGTAAACAACCATTTTTACAACAAGATGTGATAAGACAAAAATACTCTATAAATTAAAGTGCAGTAAAAGGACACTTTGGGCTGAAAACAACCATATGGTTAGATTAAGGCTTGGGCAAATAAAAAGTTGTTATCATAATGGAGAGATTTCCACAGAAACGTACTAGGAATAGCTTGATTCATGACCTAGTCCTACAAGCATTAGTAGCAAACGCTGTAAGTGGACGGTTACAAGGAGATCTGAATACATCATCAAAATGCACAATGAATGCAAACTGTTACGAACCACAACCAATGATAACTATTTTTGATCAGTCTGCTGAAGTGACTAAATTGAGAACAATGGTACTATTACAGAAATGTATATGATCCAAGCAAGCATGTAGACCTAGTGTAACCTAGTGTTAAGGCCACTAAGAACCTGTAAGAGTTTTTCCCAAAATAGCTTAGACACTGCATACTGCTAGGATATGCCATCACATACTCATCAGTGGTGGTACAATATTTGGGGGCCCCACAAGCTTTAGCGTAAAGGTACCCTGGCCTTGTTGAACAATTAGGGTATGTTCACACAGCATATTGTAGCACATACAGCACACGCCGCAATATGCCGGGTGTTTTATAAGTACGCACTGGCCAGCACCATTCATCTCCATTTTCCCAGCGCATAAACGCCAGGAAGAAGTGCATGTCACTACTTTTTCCCCCTGGCGCTCAATATGCGTCAGGGAAGACTGAGGGTAATCATGATTACCGTAGTTAGAGGACATATTTCGAGGCATATTGTAGCGCAATTACGCCCTGAAATACCTCCTGAAAAACTGCGAGAAAATACCCTAATTTTTATTTGCTGGACCACCCTTTACTTAAGGGTCATGTTCAACAGGGCTAGTACATGAAGTTAGAGTAAAGACTCTGTGTATCCACTTCTATGCTAAGGACAGTGCTGCTTACATATGAAATGTAAAACGCTCATAAGAGCCACACACCACACTGCTGTTGCACCTCTAGCAAACTAAGGTGAGCAGAATGAGACTTGAGTATCAAAACTCCATTGGGGGGGGCAGAGTATCCATGTTGAAACCAAATCAGCATAGTTTTCTGCATCTGAACAGTATTGGAAAATGAAGCATTGACTATTCTTTGGTTAACAAGTCCAGGTATTTTTCTGGTAGAGGAAAACCTTATGTGCTGAAATCCTCTTCAAGTTTAACTCGCCTTTAACATACCGTGTCAGTTATCCAAAACTTTGTAAAGGTCAACATCTTGAGCTGCTGCAAAAATGTTCCATCAAGACAAACTATGAGCACTTAACCAAGACTTTGTCTAACCATTCAGATCTACCCAAGAGAGCGAGTTCCTTTTAGGTACCCCATAACTATTGTGTACTTCACATCGTATCTGCTGGCACATCTTGTTTCCATAGGAACTCCTCGACATAACGTTTTTCCGCATTGCAATTGGCAGAGCAAGTGTAAATCACTAGAACACCCCAATCAATGCTCTCCTTAAGGCTATCCACTTTTAGATGGTTCAGTAGCTGTGGCATGATCTGTCAAAATAAGGAGACAAAGTAATGTGTGATTTTTTTTTTTTTTTTTAAGTCTTAGTTCAGTAGATCTTTATAGTACAGTAGTCCCCTAAGTGACAGTATTAATTAGTCCCAAGACAAATCATTGCAAGTTGAAACAATTGTCACGTAACACCATCACTCAATGGAAAACAAAACTAGGAATTTTTTCTATAGACCGTAAAATTTTTCACGCAAAATAAATGCCCATTCCATGTGCTACAGATTGGCAGTGTGACACTGTGGCTTTTTTTTTTTGCTTTTTTTTTTTAAATAGTGCAACAGCTCTCATCATGATGTTTCACCGAGTTTCAGCAGTTTGCACTTACTTTACTTTGTTTCCTCAGGCTGTGGATGGTTCTACAACAGGAAAATTGGATTTTTGTACTTCACGTAAAATCCTTTTCTCCTCCGATTCATTGGGGGGACACTGCACCTTGGGTATAGGCCCTTGCGCCTGGATGCAAACGAAACGTGTTGGGCCCGCCCCAGTGGCCTGTATCCTTCCTGCTGATCAGGAAAGCTGATCAGTTGGTATAAAAGCCGTGCCCGATTGGAGGAACAAAAGAGAACACCAAATTCCATGGAGACAAAATGAGGGTGGGACCGGTGTCCCCCAATGAATCGGACGAGAAAAGGATTTTACGGTAAGTACAAAAATCTAATTTTCTCGCCAATGTCATTGGGAGGACACAGCACCTTGGGATGTCCAAGAGCAGTCCCAGAGGGTGGGAACAAAAGAAGTAACAACTAAAAAATTAATCAGTAGTGATAAGCATTAGCACACTGCTGTCTGAAGCACCTTACGGCCGAGGCCAAGATATGGATCTGGTAGAACTTAGAAAAAGTATGGACCGAAGCCCAGGTGGCAGCTTTGCAGACCTGTAAAGCTGAAGCTTGATGCCGAACCAACCAGGAGGCAACAACCGCTCATGTGGAGTGAGCAGTGACCCGAAACTGAAAGGGTTTCCCCCTAGACTTCAAAAATTGCAGAATGGATCCAGCTGGCAATGGTGGCCTTAGAGGCCGGTAGGCCTCTGCTTGGGCCCTCCGGAATGACAAAGAGGGCTGCAGATCACCTAAAGGCTTCCATAATAGAGAGGTGGATCTGAACGGCCCTGACCACGTCTCAACAACGAAATGCTCGCTCTCGAGGATGAGAGGACGACGGGCAAAAAGAGGGCAGAACTAAGTCCTCATTGATATGGAGAAACTAAGGAACAGGACACAAAACAACCTTGTCCTTATACAGAACCAAGAAAGGGGACTTACATGATAAAGCCGCTAGTTAAGACACTCAGCAGATGGAGGTAATGGCCACCAGGAATGCCACCTTCCATGAAAGCAAACGTAGGGAAAATTCCTGTAGTGGAACAAAAGGTGAAGACTGCATGGCCTTCAAAACAAGATTTACATCCCAGGGTTCGATAGGCCTACGAACAAGAGGGATGGAATGCGCGACCCCCTGCAAAAAGATTTTAACCTGTGAGCAGGAAGCCAGCTGGCGCTGAGACAAAATTGAGAGAGCAGAAATCTGACCTCTCAAGGAGGACAGGCCAAACCCGAGCTCCAGGCCTGACTGTAGAAAAGTTTCCGGGCTTCAGGCACGGTAAAAGATCCAGACAGACTGAGGCTTGCGTGCCCGAATCATGGTCTGGATAATAGAATACGGCAAACCCGTATATTGCGGTTTCCCTGCGAGAGAAGATCTGGATGCAACGAAAGGGGCCAAGGAGCGTCTGCCAATAGAGCGACGAGGGCAATGAGAATATCGGGTCCCCTCTCAGACTTGAGGAGCTTGAGCACTCGAAGAGGCCAGGGTGGAAAAAGGTAGATCAGAGCAAAGTGACTCCAAGGTAGGACCAGTGCGTCTACTGCTAGGGCCAGGGGATCTTTGTCCCTGGACACAACTCGGGAGTTGGTGATTGAGGCGAGACGCAAACAGATCGCCGTCAGCGTCCCCCACTTCTGGCAAAAGAGGCGAAGAACCTCCGGTAGAAGAGCCCACTCCCCAGAATCGACTCGACTGAGATGATCGACCAACCAGTTCTCCACCCCTGGAATGAAAATCGCTGACAAAGCCGGCACTGACCAGGGAAGGATCCTTGCAGCTTCCGAAAAGTGGCCTGGCTTCTGGTGCCACCCTGATGATTCATATAGGCCACTGCCGTGGTGTCCTCAGACTGAATCCGCACTGGGTGACCTCGAATAAGAGAGGACCAATGTGAGAGTGCTAGCAAAATAAACATTGCAGAGCAGCGTCTGCCTCCTATGGACACTAGGCTGAAAACTGATCAGCCTGGAGTCAGCAGGAGGAATATAGGCCACTGGGGCGGGCTTGACACGTTTGGTCCGCTTATACCCCAAGGTGCTGTGTCCCCCAGTGACATTGGTGAGAAATAGCATATTCAACTTTTATGGAGCCATTATTACTCTGACAGTGCAGGAGAGATTGTCATCTCTAACAAGATTACAGATAAAGCCATACATTTTAGTCCTCACAGCACATGTACCTTTTGTTTAGTGAAGCTAATCGTGTTAGGATAGAATTAGTTTGCTTTGATCCCAGTCTGTCAGTGGGATGTCACACTGCTAATCAGATAAGACACACGTCTGGTATGCAGGTAACCATATAAATCTGTGTGCACTTCAGAGCACATAAAATCTTTAATCTCATGACTAAAGTAAAACCTATTGATCAATATATTTAGAAAAAGTCTTTAAACTCTAAATTTAAGCTATGCTGTTTGAGCGGGAAAAAACCCCCCACACACACACCATACAGTGTCACAGACTGCTAATCATAATGGACATTTCACTTATAAAATATCTGTTCTTGCAGAGCAGGCAACAACTGGCTCTACAGTACAGTGTGGTACTTTTTTTTTCTCTTCTCCTCTGTACTGCTCTTTACAAGTGTCTGGATGAACTGATCCTCCAGATGAGGGTTGCGCCATGTTTTTTTTTTCTATTTTACTGTGTGTACTGTACAGGCTTCATGAAAAAGCTCCAATCCTCATCTTAGAATTTCAGCACCTTTTGCACGTATTTTCTTCATCTGCTTAAATTTATTTTTATTTTTTTTTAAATGACTATGGACATATCAATATGTCCATTGCAGGAAGGTGTTCCCGTAACTAGATATATGGCTATGTCCAAGAGCTTGTGTGGGCTCACGAGCACAGCGCGCATGAACGATGCATGAAACCAGCTGTATATTACGTACAGCTAGCTTTATGCGCTATTTACTGGGACTTACTCCAGTTGCGGCCAATTAGTCAATTGCTGCAGTCTAAGCGAAAGAGGGATGAAGCTCCCTCTATCTACATTGACATCCTGTCGTGGCTTCCATGATCACGTTTCCAATTTTTAGGGAACCTGAAATTACCCCCCCCCCACTCCCCAAAAAACCCCACTATTTTGGCATCTGGAATTTTTTTTTTTTTTTACAGTGTTCCAGCGTACGGGATAAATGATGTTATATTTTAATAGATTGAACTTTTTTGGACATGGCGATACCAATTATGTGTAACTTATAACTTACATTTTTTTTTTTATTTGTAAAGTGGTAAAAAAAGGGGGTTAATCTGAACTTTAAGTAAAAAAAACAAAAAAACCACACACATAGGGGGTCTAATCATTTATATGGCCTATTGCATTGTATAAAAAATGCAACAGTGCTTAGAAAGATGGAGTTTTACTACTTCCTGCCTGGGACAGGAAGTAGAACAAAAAACATGGCAACGATGGAAGCCAGCCACCACGTAAACTGAACAGGGCCGTGGGGGCTCCGATTGGAGTAAAGAATGGTATGGCACCGTTTCTGATTTGTTTAGACGCCACAGGGGAGCCGGCTCCATTCTGTGCTGTTATCAGCAGGTCACAGTTGCAATTAGCAACCGGCACCTGCCGTCCAGTGTCATTAAGGGGTTAAAAAACACCAGAATCAGGGAAATCAATACTTGGATGCATTTTCTTGGTAAAATCTCCTACATTCCAGTAAATAGTGGATTAAAAATGAAACAAAAAAAATGTTCTACCTCCACTTTGCTTAAACTTTTCAAAATTTCATAATTGAATTTTTTTTTTTGCTTTTTAAAAGGCTTGTATGTAACAAAATGTATTAGTAAGCTAAAGCACAATGTGTCACAAGAAAACAAAAACAATCTCTGAATTACATGGACAGGTGAAAAGTTATTCCCACAGTGACAGATTTAAAAAGGGAGTGTCTGAAAGGTCAAAAATGGCTACATAGGTTAGGGGTCAATATATTTCTTCATCTTTTGAGTGAAAAATGTTAGGGTCTACAAAACCAATTTCTAGTTTTCCATTGAGTGACTGTCTTGAATTGCAATAGACTCAACTTAAAATGATGAAGTCTTGGGACTAAATATTGTCACTTAAGGGACTACTAATCATAGCTCAGACTCTTAGGGTATGTTCACAAGGCTCATTTAGCCATGTATTTTGCCGCGTATTGCGCTTAATACAATCGTATTGTACGCACGGGGGGAGAATCGACAGATTGCTAGCGGCGAATACGTATCGCTGATAATGCAAGTCTATGGGGCCAGCAATCGGCTGTCCCCTCCCCCCGAAGTACGCGCTAATCAGCGCGTTATTCCAAAACACCCGGCGTATTGCAGTGCGTACTAACCCATTTCCCGAAAATAAGACACCCCCGAAAATAAGACATAGTGCATTTTTTATGCAATTCAGAGTTCGGCTGCTTATGCTGATGTTTCTGATGAAATCACTAAAATATATTAATACATGTTGGTTTTGTTCAACAATAAATATGAATTTTTGTTCATGGAAAAATAAGACATCCCCTAAAAAAGTTTTAGCTCACCTTTAGGAGCTAAATTAATATAAGACACCGTCTTATTTTCAGGGAAACACTGTACACACGCCGCAATAAGCCGTGTGAACTTACCCTTATAATCACAAACGGCTACAAGACCGAAAAGTCATCACCACTTGCAGTTTTAGTCTACAATGGACCCCATTTTATAAATACCATCTTGATTGCGCACAGCAACTAACAGTGCAGCTTTTATTTTCCACATTATAAGTCTGTGCTCTGTTCAGTTCCTCTGAACTACAAGCCCAGTTGTGAGAAATGAGGCCTAGTGTCTTGAAGAACTAGGATCACATTTTATCTTTCCTACCTGAAATTCGAACTCCCTTTTAGCTCCACATTCACAGTTACGGATATCATTTTCAGCTGGAACATTTTGGAGAGAAATCCACAGAGGGTCACCACCTTTACAGTACCTCAAGACCTACAGTAGAATTCAAAATAAAATTGTATTCTTGTGTGAACTGTGATAGAATGAAGAATCAGAATGCCAAAAGAAAAAGCCAACCGGTACAACAAAAATACTTACGAACTAGGGATATTTTGCTTTTGGTTGAAATTTCAGGATGAACATAAAAATTTTTTTTTTTAATGCACTAAATGTGCCCATCTCTTAACTTTTAGAATCCAAAAGTCCAACTGTTCAAGGTTTCAGTACTTTTTGCATAACTTGCTGATCTCTAAGGGGCCGTTCACACGGCTTATTCTGCGACTGATTCCAGCCGTACTGCGCGCCGTATTTGCGCTGCAGTGCGGCTGGAATTCGTCCCAGTCAATCCGGTAATCCACAGTTCTCATAGAGAACTGTGGATTCCGTCTCTTCTCCCCGCTCGGCGAATCCGCCGGGTGGGGAGAAAGTGACATGCACATTATTTACGGCGTGTACATGCCGTTAATAATGAGTGTCTATGGGGCCGGCAAGCTACCGGCCCCACGCCCCGCCACAATTGCGGGGCGAAATCCGTCCCCGCAATTACGTCGGCAATAAGCCGTGTGAACATTGCCTAACAACGAGCTTAATGGCAAAGTTTCCAACAGGTGTTTGATCCCCGAAACGCCCAATAAATTTATGGGATCAATTTGTATTGGGATTTAAACAGTCCTCCTCATCATGCTGGTCACATTTTGACATCATGAGACCAGCACAACACCTTACAATTGATCAACAGTACCTCGCTATTGTGAGGCTTAAAGCAGGATGCTCAGATGGAAGTGGCCACCGAGTGTCATCAGCAGGTTGCAACAGATACAGAGAAACTGGATGAGTCACAAAAAGACAAAAGTGGACGTCCTTTGACTCCATTACAAACTGATGATCGCTTCACTGTAAATAATGCCCTGCATAAACAGGTGATGAATGCCACACAACTTCAAACACCTTTAAGGGAGGAGAGAGGCAATCAAGTGTCATTTCAGACCATTTGTAATCATTTACATCAGTGTGGTCTGTGTGCTAGACGACCGACAAGAGTACCTGACCTGGCTGACGTACAGCGGTCTTTCATGTCTCCAGCATCGTTGGCGGCCATCACTTCTGCTCAGTGAATAAACTTTGATCACTGAACAGCACTGAGGACTACTGGTCCCTCGTCCAGCGTAGATGGTCTATGTGCTAAATGACCTGGCCACACCACCAGGCACGGACATCATCGTCTTGCATTTGCCAGTGAGCATCTATGCTGGACGAGGGACCAGAAGTTCTCAGTGCTATTCAGGGATCAAAGTTTATTCACTGAGCAGAAGTGATGGCCGCCAACGATGCTGGAGACATGAAATCAGGTACTCTTGCCGGTCGTCTAGCACACAGACCACACTGATGTAAATGGTTACAAATGGTCTGACGCGACACTTGATTGCCTCTCACCTCCCTGACATACTCTAAGCTCAGCAGCCACTTCTGAGAATATCCTGATTGAAACCTCGCAACGGCGAGGTACTATTTATCAGTTGTAAAGTTTTGTTTTGGTCTCATGATGACGAAGATTGTTTAAATCACAATTCAAATTGATTTGCTAAATTTATTGGGTGATTCAGGGATCAAACACACGTTGAGTATTTTGCCATTAAGCTTTTTGCTTGACATCAAAGAGCTGAAAAAAATTCTGCAAAAGGTACTGAAACACTGAACAGCTGAATATGTGCATTCTAAAAAGGTAAGATGGTCTCATTTAGTGCATTTAAAAACATTTAAGAAGTTTTATTTTCATCCTGACATTTCAATCAAAGCCATCTTTAACTTTGTGATTAATGTACCTATATGTTCATTCACCATTCGAAGAAAAATAAAAATTACTTAGCGAATAGCATTTGAAGAGTAGAATTCGGCACTGCAGCAGTGCAGCCACAATGAAGTTAAGAACTACAATGATATTGACCGCACATTTTTTAAAGTTGTCAGATGCATCCTAGCTGCCCCGTAGCAGTGCAGTTAATGAAGGATTGGTCAACTAAGTATTAATAAAAATGAGCAGTTTGACAATCCAAACCTGTGTGCGTGCGTGTGTGTATATATTATACACACATATATAATATATTATACACACACACCTTTTTATTGCTCCAAGAACGTAAAACAATCCCAATTACGGAAGCATATACTATGTGGCAAATGTAACCACGAGTAAAACAAACATGCGTTTAGGGTCTGTTCACACAGTGGGATTTCCTTCATGTAACATACGCTTTTCGATACGTGTTTGGATCAGTCTGTCGGACACCAAACGGACCAAAATACATACCTAATAAATAGCAATGTGATTTACATTGCTTTTTATTAGAAACACGCATCGGCGTTCACCGATGCGTCTCACTGCGTCTTTGGGATCCATTTCAAGAATTGACATGTCAATTGTTGGTCCGAAAGACGCAGGAGCCCTATAATAAAACTATAGGGTGCGATCCTGCTGCATCCAAAAACCCGCAGCTGCGTGTTGGATACTTTAGATCTGATTGCTGCAGCGTTTTTGGATTAAATTTTCGTATCCAACACGGATCCAAAAAACGCCATGTGAACATACCCTTAGTAGTTCACATATAGCGTCAGAACTACTAACCGCAAGTTTGTTTTGCTCATGGTTACATTTGCTACCGTAATATCTATTTTATAAATATATTATTTTATACACATATAATTATGGAACATACTGCATATTAATACGATATATTAACACTGTTAGTAACTGTATATACTACCACAATCCCGTGACCCACAATGGGGCCTCAACCCCATACAGCAAGACGATAAACGTGTGTGTTTATATGTTCATTTATTTTTATAAAAGTTACAAAACTGTGTAAATTACGTTATATGCAGTGTCCCAGCAGTTTGCCGTCAACCAATCAGTGGTGACAGGGAGTCTGTGTGTAAAGGGATACACCCTCTTAAACTTCAACAGTAAGGGTGCTTTCACACGGTGCATTTTTCAATGCATTTTTTGTGCAGGAAGGTACAGCAATTAATGCTGTACATTGCTGCACAAAAATTGCAGCAATTACACCTATCTGACTGATTTAGTAATAAATCTGTAGAAGAAAGAGAGGAACAGTACAACAGAGTTATAAGTGAAGACACCTTTGAGACTTAATGATGTTGAGTTATTGATTTTGTTATGCCATTTCATAAAAAAAATTAGCATTCTGTTGAACATGACTTGGCAATGCTAACGTCATCATTTTAGGAATGCCATATGTAAAAATGTAGCGAAAGTCAAGAGAAAAAGCTCTAAAGCCATGTTCCACGGCCATCTGCGGGACGTAATTCGGTCCGTAATTACGCGCCGGAGTGCGCAAATTACGGGCTGAATCCGTCCTGGTAACTACGGTAATCCACAGTTCTTATAGAGATCTATGGATTACATCTCCTCTCCCTGCTCGGCGACTAAGCCGAGGGGGGGGAGATAATTCACATGTCACTTTCTAGCGGCGTATACGCGCCGCTAGCAGTAATTCTCTATGGGCCGGCGAAGTGCCGGCCCCCCGCTCCCTCCCCGCCCCCACAGCGTAACTGCGGGACGTAATTACGTCCTGCAGGTAAGCCGTGTGAACATAGCCTTAGGCCATGTTCACACTGTTGATTTGGGCACGTATTTCAGCCCGTAATTCGCGGCGTACTGCGTGAATTACGGGCTGAAATACGTCCCAGGCATTATGGTAATCCACAGTTCTCATAGAGAACTATGGATTAGTCTCCTCTCCTGCTCGGCGAATACGTCGCGGGGGTAGGGGAGATAAGTGACATGTCATTTACTAGCGCCGTATATGCCCAGCTAGTAATGATAGTCTATGGGCCGGCGAGGTGCCGGCCCCCCGCTCCCGTGGCATAATTGCGGGGCATAATTACTCCACGCAATTAAGCCGTGTGAACATGGCCTAAGACTGAAATTCCGCAGGGAACAGCCATACGTTTATTAAAACAGAGATTTGGGGAGAAGACACATGTATCTATCCTAAGATTCAATACAAATTATATAATAAAAGGGCAGACTAAATGAGCCATGTGGTCTTTGATGTCAAAAACAGGAGATTGACGGCAGGAAATTAGCTTTATAATTTTGAATTCCTGTTTGGAAGAAAATCATTGCATCTAACTGCCAAATGATTAACCATTTATGCACCTTATGTTAAACCAAAAAGTTTATTGTACTGAAAAACGTTCAAATTTTAAGTTAAAAAAAAAATAAATAAAAGGAAACCTATGAAGATTTTATTTGGTTCAATGTTAAGAATATTTCGATTACATCAGTCTAATTTCTAATATTCAGCAAATATGTTGATAAAACCAGATTTTGCTTTTTTTAACTTCCTCATGGCACAAATCTAGCACTTGCAGATAAAAACTCAAGACTTTATTTCCGTTTTTACAAGATGGAACTAAACAATAGCAGAGAAACATCATATGGTTTAGACCTGAATGGGCTAATCTTTTATAAAAGGTACAATAAATGGGTGTTTTATTTGTAATCATGCTGTAACCAAGGACCAGCAAGGTCTAAAACACAAGTGTCTGGATGGAGTCTTTAACTCTATTAAAATTAGCTCTTTAAAATGAAATATTAAAGTATTCAAATTATTTTTGCAAATGCTGGATCTGTGCCATGAGGAATATGCTCCTTGCAGATACTGTTCAGAGTATAAACTGGACCACCGCACCCCAAAGCGAACAGCAACCTAAAACTCAGTGAGCCCGTTTGGTTTCCATTTATGAAGTATTCTGCCATCTAATCATGCTTGTTGTAACACCATGTGATATAGCTAAGAAGGGGGTCACATAGGGTTTCATAATAAAATTGGACATATTCATTTTGGCTGGGCCTAATGGATGCTTATTAAAAAGGCCACTGTACAGGGTTTCCCTAAGTATTCTTTGAATTTTATTCATTTCTATAGCATGGTTATATTCCATAGCACTGTACAAAGATTGTTGTTATTCACTTCGCTCCCGATGCTCAATCTAAATTCCAGATCAACATAGTAGGTTTATGAAATGTGGGTAAAATTGGAGAATCCAAGCTAACATGGGGAGAACATACAAACGCCTTGGATTTGAACTCGGAACCCAATCGCTGCAGGGCAACAGTGCTAATGACGGAGCCAGCGTGCTTTCCGTTAGTAAAATGAACAGCATGAGTGATCAGCAAATCATTTCTCACAATTTTTTGGTCTGTATACTACAATTCATTGATCAATACACAATATTTTAAACTGTAAAAATAAAAAATTTGCCTATACCAAAAGGATACATAGATTTAATGCCTAAAAATATTTTTAGCCAAAAAGAGAAAAAATTCTAACATTATTGGTGTACCTGTTCAGGTTCAATTGAAATCCGCTTCTTAAACCTGCTAAAAGCTTTGTCTTCTTCGCTCTCATGCTTTGCCATTGCAGCCAACTCATCTTCATTCAATTTCAAATCATCCATAGAGGTCTCTGAAAGGAATGTCAGATACAATAGTGCTGTGAAAAGAAGCTGATCTTCACCCAATACAGCACAGTTAGGCTATGTTCACACGGCTTAACTGCGGGACGTAATTATGCCCGCAATTACGCCGCGTGGACGGGGGCGGGGCGGGAGAGTGAGCGGGGGGCCGGCACTTCGCCCGCCCAAAGACATGTATACGCCGCTGGTAAATCACAAGTGAATTATCTCCCCCCCCCGCGGATTCGTTGAGCATGGAGGGCAGACGTAATCCATAGTTCTCTATGAGAACTGTGGGTTACCGTAATGACTGGGACGTATTCCAGCCGTAATTTGCGCACTTCGGCGCGTAATTACGGACCGAAATACGGCCCATTTTAAGCCGTGTGAACATGTAGAAGTACTTGTTTTTCCCAACAATAGAAAAGTTCTGTGCTTGAAAGTTTTGTGCTGTTGAAATTTTTATGTATATTTGTTCATTAGGTTCAAGACTTTGCTAGACTAGACTGACTACAACATTTACATTCTAACCACCTGCAGCCACCAGTAGGAGCTTCCTGTATATGGTTAGTCCCCGAGAACACCTTTACCATGGCTGTTATAGGGCTCACAATGGTATTATATTCAAAACTTTGTAATTCATACTTATTTTTTAATAATTGCCTGTCCTGCTGTACACAACCAGAAAAAGAGCCCTGTCCTCCCCTTCCCACTGCATACCATGTGATGCACATTGATCACATGGCCTCAATGGACATTTTGTCATCACTGTTCTTTGAAACCAGGCTCAGCTCCCTGAAGTGGGTGTGACCTGAGCAGAGAATAATCAGGCTCCATTCACTCTTTCCAGCCTTTAGTTTGCAAGTGAACGGAAGTTACTGCAGGGAAAGGGGGAACCGTTTGTTTACCTGTGAGTCCCACTGGCAGAACTTCGTAATGGGAGCAGAAGACAGCAGTTCAGAGCTGGGGGGCTGTGTACTGCTGCCATGGAAAGGATGTCTGCAACTCTAAAGTTTACATCATTATGACAAAAAATACAGAGCTGTGGGGGATTTTTCATTTTAAAAGCAAGCCAACAAAAAAATTTCAATAGTGCTCATGTCTTAATATTTCTAAAAGATGCTAATTCACCCCCCCCCCCCACCCAGTTTTCTGCCACTTGTTTAGGACAGCTTCAACAGACTCCGACTCAAGCAGCACATTAAATATATCCAACAATGCCACATACTGGATCACAGCAAGCATTTGACTTTATGATTTGGCAAAGGATTTAAAAAAGATAACTTTGGACAGCTAGAGCGGTCACCCAAAATTTTAACACCCATGACTGCTATTGTCTGAGTTTAGAATCACATCCCCCTCCCTTTATCAAACAATTGCACCTACTCAGTTGTTTCCCTTTAAATTACAACTTCGTCCCTTCTGCATTTCATTTGAAAAGAGAAAGCTGGCATTTGTAAGTTACTATAAAAGGATCCCTTTATAGAGATTAGAGCAGTGTTAGGGCATGTCCCCACGGCACGGGTTTTCGGACGGTTTTTCAGACCGCCTGAAAAACCGGCCGAAAATGAGCAAAATTGTGCTCTATGCAAACCTGTGCAGCAGTCCCCATTGCACAGGTTTTGCCGTCGGACGGTTTTGCCGCCGGCGGTCCGGCGGCAAAACATAGAAGCACAATCTTCCGTCCGGTTTCCCGACGGCAAATGTGCTTCTCAATGGGAGGGCTGTTCTCCGCTCATCGCGAAGAAAAGCCGTCCCCCCCCGCTGCCGTGGGGACGGGCGCAAAACAGGACAAATACCGGCCGGTATTTGTCCTGTGCAGTGGGAACGCGCCCTTAGGTAGGACAGCACACGTCATCCACTGGCCTATAGCACTGTAAACATAACATCACAAAAGATAACAAATCGGCTTTACCAAGATTTGATGAAACATTTGAGGTCATCGATTCTACATCCATCTGACTCATTGTGGAATCTTCATTCAGACTGGCCTCAGTATCCAACTCTTCAGGCTCTGTAACAAGCTCATACTCTGGAAACAAAAATCCATGGTCTGCAACTTCCACTTGGTGTACATCTGCAAAAGGAGGCGAACACTGCTGAATAAATTGCAGGGTAACTCTGAAGCCACATCTACACCTATATCCTAAACTGATGGTTTCCTTCGCCTGGAGGGGAAAAAGAGCTACTTTTTATTAATATTACATTTTCTTGTGCTCATGTTTGTGGACATCAGAACTCAGAGCCCCTTGTATGTGCCAGAATAAAGATACTTTAAAAGGGTTTTCTTCAACATTTTTTAAAAAAAAGGTTTCCTACTGCACCCACCCATCATAAAATACACTGCAGCTAATCACTGGCCTAAGCAGCCACATGCTGTATATAAGAAGAGTCGCCACATAAATGTAATCTCTGCAAGGACATCTGATCAACAGCAAGAGCGAGAGGGAATCCTTATCTTAAGGCATCATGTTTAATATAATGTCAGGAATTGCTTGTAGCTGCACAGCACAGCTGATAATTTTGGTTATTGGTGGCTGTATAAGGGTATGTTCACATGGCGTGTTGGATACTCTTTTGGACCCGAAAAACGCATCCAAAAGTGCTGCGTAAACCACATTAAACACGTAGGTGTGTATTTGGATGTGTTTTGGTTGCAGCAGAACGCACCCTATAGTTTTATATAGGGCGTCTGCAGCGTGTTTCGGATCTAGACTTGACATGACAATTCTGTGAACGGATCCAAGAGATGGATCAGAAAGACGCAAGTAAACACGCATCAGCGATCACTTGTCTGAATGCCGACGTGCGTTTTACACGGGAAGCAATGTAAATCACACTGCACATTGTTAGACGCGCCTTTGGGTCCGAAACACGGATCCAGCACTCCGGTGAACATATCCTAAAGTTTACTATCTCCGTTCTTATCTTCGATTGGGTCACATAACCCATGAGCGGATTTGCTGAACCACATCTATGAAAACAGTCTAGCAATAAGACTGCCCAAAGCAACCAGAGCGCAGCTATCATTTCTATACTTCCCTGGAAACACACAAGTGGAAAAAAATTGGCACTACTGTGGACCTATGAGCAATTTCTAATGGAGTGGAGAAAAAAATAAATAAATAAAAAAAAGGTGGTAAAGGGCATTCCCAAAATGAGGATTCATCTACGATCGCCAACAGCACTAGAATTGAGGTTCAATGATTAGCTGTAACCCCCCGCCTCCCCACCCACACTTTCTTATTAAGCACTACCCGCCCATCTTATTTTAGCCATGCCAAATAGACACGATACCAATGTAACGCTTACCAAATGCCGAACCACACAGCTGCTTATGCTGCAACTTCCAATCCATCAGCTGATGCTGTCTGTCACAGTAATTCACTTTATGACATCTGGAGCATAACTTAGGCCCCGGGCGGCCGCACACTCTACAGAGCCGAAGACCACATTTCAACTGGAAACTTGTAGGGGGCGCCTCATGGGGCGGTGGAGACTCCGGAGGTGGCCCGTAAGAATAGGTATCATTCTTCCTTGGTAGCTGGTTTCTAAAAACTATAAAAGAACATTTGCTTAAACAGTGTAATAGGTTTGTCCATTTTTCAAAATATTGCTCCTGGGGCCCAATAAGACATCATCCTATACTCCCTTTTCCTTTGTTCTCTGGTCCTTAGTTTACAATATTTTGTTTCAGAAAAGGCACTCCACCGCTGTCCACGCCGATTGGCTAGAACAGCTGCCCCTTACTTACAGTGAGGGCCAGAAATATTTGGACAGAGGCAACATTTTTTTATTTTGGTTCTGTACATTACCACAGTGAATTTTGAACAAAACAAATCACACACAGTTTAAGTTAAGACTTTCAGCTTTAATTCACTGGGTTGAACAAAATGATTGCATAAAAATGACGACTTTTTTTTAAAAAAAAAACACAATCCCTTCATTTCAGGGGCTCAAAAGTAAATCAGACATTAAATAATTGTAAATAAAATGTTTAAATTTTAATACTTGGTTGAAAACCCTTTGTTGAGTGGATCTGCCTTAGAAGGGGGTTTTTCCACTCATGTAATGTTGTCGTGGGATAATCAAAATGGGTAGTATTTTCTAACTATATTGTAATTACAAAAAAGTGAAAATAGAGCTACAGAATTTCTCAATCCCCTTAGTTCCTCAACGTGTCCCTAGTTTCACAACCAGGAGCTGAAAAGCGCGCTTGCGTGAATACATTTTATCTGATGAAGGCAAAAATGAATGACTTTTAAGGCAGGTTAGACAGTGCGTTGAGGCTGTGTCTTGTGTATGAGGAATCCACTATTGTACTGTTATTTTCTACTTAAAGGAGTTGTCTCCCTTCAGAGTTTAGAGAATGCATGAATGAAATATTGTACTTTCTGGTTCGACTGGATATTTGCTACGCTCATGCTTGTGCTTTAACGATGCTAAATTAGATCAGATTAGCTTCTCAACTACTAACATGATTCTTTTTTGATCCAAAACAAGAAGCCTAATTACAGTTCTGTTCTTTTATAAAATCAAAGCTTCTTTTATTGCTGACAGCAGCACAGGGATACTGCTTGACTGTGTGATGATCACTCACTTATCTCATTGAACAACATAGAGGGGGAGAAATTGTTTAAGGACAGTTTACTGGAGGGATGATATAGCCAGGAGGTCATAAATTCAGTGTAATCTTCCTTAGGGAAAACAGAGGAAACAAAGCAATATATTTGGAAAATGTCTTTATTTTGAGTTCCCTAACTTTGGAAAGTATTTTTGTAGCGGACAAACCTATAAGTTTTGGAGAGTCCCTTGGATTTCATTACCCATCCCTTCTCCTGCAGCTTATGATCTCAGCATGATTTGTATATATCCTGCTCCCGTGCTGACAGGAGGTAGGTAACTGGCGTCTTGGCAAATCCCCTTTAAGTCTTGAATTCATGGACATCAGACACCGTGTGTCCTCCTTTTTTAATGCTCTGCCAGGCCTTTACTGCAGTGAGGTTTTCAGTTGCTCTTTGTGGGCCTGTCTGAAGTTTAGTCTTTAACTCCTTAAGCCGAACACCTGAAAAGTACTTTTTTTTTTTTGTTTTTGCCTCCTTGCGTTTCAACAGTTGTAACTCAGAGTAGGGGAATGCCTTTTGATTATTGTGAGGAAAAAGACAAAAGAATGACTTAGCCACCACTGCAGCTCTAGTAACTTAAAATTCACTCAGTTTGCAGGATTGCAAAGTCACACAAGCCCCCCACTGTGCAACACATGTCGTTGAGGAAGCCAACAATTAGGCAAAAGGCACATGTCCCCAAATTAGGTGCCAGACCTGACTGCTCCAAAGCCAGATAGGAGACCAGCCCAGTAGGGCTCAGTCAGCACATGAACTCACACAGATTCACCATTAATAACAGCAGAACAGATCTCCAAGTGGCCACACATTTTTAGAGAAGGACACTCTATTGAAGATTTGCAGGTTGTGGTTTAAATGGGACAGTTTGAGAGGGGAAGGAGTGGGAATTTAAATTAATGCAAAAATTTCAGAGTCTGCAAAATGGATTTAATATTCATGCCACACTATGAACTGTGAGGGTCACAAATCACCACCTCCTAGCTAACAGATAAGATCACCTGGATTACTCGTAATACTCATCAAAGTTCCAGATTGTTTATTTCTTGATGTATTGTAAATAACTGATATTTATATTGCATTGTTATTTTTAAGAATTTCAGATTCTTTGTAGTAGGTTATGTCTTGTGTATAAAAAGTCTGTACATTTTTTAGTTTCTTGTATAAAACATGAATGAAGAGCTAGTACTTCAAATGCTTCCTTCAAAGGCCGCGGCTCTGCTGAATTCATTATCTGATGACAGGCAAAAATGACTGAGCTTTTAAGGCACCGGTTAGAGAGTACAGTTGAAGCTGTCTTGCATGTTATTGAATCCATCTGTTGTACTGTTTATTATTTCACTTAAGTTTTGAGACGCTCCTTGGATATCCTCACTCTCACTGCTTCTCTCCTGCAGCTTATGGACTCCGACAAAAGAGGATGTGATACAAATCATGTGACAGGAGCTAGGTTAAGTGGTCTTGGCAAAAAAAAAAAACAAGCCTCTTTTAAGAATAATAAAAAGGCTAGATTGTACTTTAGCAAAAAATCTAAAAAGCATGCACTTGTTGTGGAAGAACTATTATTTGGACTGATGCGGAAAAACAAAGATTCAACCTTTACAGAATGATGGAAAGAAAAAGTATGGCGAAAGGCATGTACTGTCATGATCCAAAAAGTTCATTCATCTGTAAAAATCCTCTGTGTAAGGCAGCAAATGTGATTGCCTGGTCACTACTGTTTATTGGTGGTGCGACACAGGACAGAAGCAGCCGGATGAATTCTGAGACATACTATGTGCTCAGATCCAGCCAAATGCAGCAAAATTGATAGGTTGGCATTTCATAGAAGAGTGAGGAAATCAGGCGATAACCTTTTCAGGCTAACTGATTATACACACACACAAGCCTCCATACAATCTAAGTATTGGTTATTGTTGCGGAGAGGATCCACAGGTTGGTTGAGCATGAATGGAGGTGATGTTTTGGTCATTTGGCAACCTGAGGCCATGTTCACACGGCTTAAATGCGGGACGTAATTACGCCGTGTGGATGGGGGCGGGAGTAGGGGGGCCGGCACCTTGCCGGGCCATAGACCTAAGTTATATCGGCGAGTTTCGCCACCAGTACGCACCGCGAATTAAGGTGAAATACGTGTGCCAATACACTGCCGTGTGAACTGGCTTAGTTATACGATCTTATTTAGGGATCAGAGTTAAGGAATGGATTTATTAGTGGGCCATATAGGTGAAGGGATTAAAAAATTAAATATAGAACAACGGGAAGTAGGCAGAGTATGAATATAATTAGGGGCAGTAGAGGATAACGTCAGTAGCCTGAAACATCTGGCTGCCGGCATCAAGCCCGTCTCTCTGCAAGTATGCCTTATGATGCTTAAGCCCCTGAGTGTTTCTGGCCACCGGCTTTATCTTCTACCTTTTCCTAGTACTCTGCTACCACGCCATCCCTTCACCTTTAGTGTGCCCACTACAATTCCATTCTTATCGCTGATCCCTAAACATGATTTGTATGACTAAGGTTGCCAAATGACCAAAACATTCACCCTCTCATTCATGGTTCACAGAACCTGGTGGGATCCTTACAACAATAACTATACTGAATTGGTATGAGGCTGGGTATAATGGAAAAAAAAAATAAAAAAAACACCCACACACACACCTTACACTCCTATTCTCTTGGCCCAGAGCTGCATCTCTCCGACCTAAGGTTTACAATCTTTATGTATCGGACTGTTATTTTGTTACACTGTAAAATCATTACTTGAAACACACCAATAGGTTGTGTGTTGTGGAATTTTACTTGTATAATTATATAATATTTTTTCACTTTTTTAATGGGGTTTTTTTCCACGAAGAAAAATTGACGACGTGGGCAGGTTTTGTAAATTAAACAACATTTTCACATTCATCATAAGATAAAAATTCTTATGCACCATTTTTGTTTTAGCTGCCCTTTAGTGTTCATTGTTATTAACAGATTTCTCCAGGGGCAGATAACGAACAGCGCTGAGAGCTCCTCAGTCATGGTCGCCACATGCTCAGACATCCCACCTCTCTTTCGGGAGCATCTGAGTGTTCTAAACCAGGTGCTGTATTCTCTTCCGTCCTCTGTACTCGTGAGTAATTAGACATACGGTTGCAAATAACTTTAAAAACGAAGCGTATCAGGTATATGCATGATAAAGAGAAAACATAAAAAATGCAAGGTTTTGTTCCTGCAGGATTTGAACCAAGGATTGTGCCTTGAGGCAAAAAAGTTGTACCCCTGCGCTACAGTGGAGTTTTTACCCGTTCTACAAAAGATTTTTTTGATAAATGGGGGAAAGGCCCGGTGTGTTATTTCCCGGGTGGGTCAATGATAGCAAATTTAAAAAATACCACGCCCCTTTGAGCCCACAAGCGAATGAGGAGGGATGGTGGACAAACCCCCCCTAAATTTAACCTTGTTACATCAACCAGGTTTCATGTAGCCCCGTATAGGCCCGATAGTTATAAGAGGAAAACCCCCAAGCCCGTAAACCCCCCAAAGGGTTTACTGGGTGGACCCGAAAATTGCACAAACTTTGGGGGCCCATAGGGGTGGGGGGGAAATTTTTCTTTTTAAAGGAAGTTTCAAGATACAAAAGGTTATTGTTTCGGGGCCCCCCTGAAAATGGAAGAAAAGCAGTATACGTCCCTCTCAGGCACCGGTCGGCAGCAGATTTGCCCGTTAATCCTTCATGTGACAGGTGCATTCACAGGCTGCAGTGGTCACCTGCACATTGTGGCCTGTGAATGGCTGCACCTGTCACATTAAGAATAAACGGGCAAATCTGCTGCTGGGATCACCAGGACAGCAGCACAAGCGCCTGGGAGGGAAGTATGCTTCATTTTGTGGCATCGGAACAGCCCTTTAAAGGGGTTGTCTCATTCATGATTCAGCTCACATCAGTCTGTTTTCTTGGTTTCACTTTGAATTCTAGGGGCGTGTTTAACTGACTTCCAAAGGGTGTAGTTAAGCAGGTCTGTAGCTATAGAACAGTGCTAGCAGCCTATAGGAGGATCGAAAAACAGGTCTGTATGTAGCTATAGCAACACAGTGCTGGCAAGACAATATGAGAGCATCAACAGGTCTGTAGCTATAGCAGCCTCAGTGTCGGCAGCCTATCAGGAGAGATCAAAGCAGGGTTGCCCAGCTAGCTATAGCAACCAGTGTGCAGCCTATCAGGGAGAATCAAACAGGTCTGTAGTCATAGAACCGCGCTGGAGCCTAACAGCGAGATAAAAAGGTCTGTTCTGTATAGCGACCTGAGGAGTTGTTGCAGTCATACAAGAGGCGATATCTCAAGAATAGGTAGGCACTATTGCCATAATGCACTTGCTTTTTGCAAGCTCTTTATCATAAAAGCAATCTTGTTGTGAGACAACCCCTTTAAGGCGAGATCAGCTCAGAGGACAGGCACCTTAGCTATGGAACCATTATCTATGTGCAATACGAGTGTTTTGGTGTCAGTTACTATTACTTGTCTCCGTTGTAGAGGTCTGCCCCATAGCTGCAGCTATGGACCTGGATTAGCAGCATGAACTAGATCTACTCCCTGTCCTCTTCAACTTACAATACAGATCCCACATCACTTATTCCCTACAGCACAGATGTCATAAGCGTGAAATAAACCATCGGTGCCATTGTTTATAGCTCGATCTACAGTTCGGACAGGAGTTGTCTCACTACAAGGATAGCTTTTTACATTAAAGGTCTTGCAAAAACAAGTCACTTTGCAATATGTGTCCATTAACAGTGTCCTACCTATTCCTAGATATCTCCTTTGTATGGCTGCATCAGCTCTCCTCACGGGTAGCTCTTAGTGCAGACTGTTTGATCTATTAACTAGGCTGCCAGCACTGGTTGCTATAGCTACAGACCTGGCTTCTACTGCAGCCCAGTAGAAGCCAATAATCACACCCCTGAATTCAAAGTGAAACCAAGAACATAGGACTGAGGTCACATGAATCAATGTAGTGAAACAACCCACTTTGGTTAACAGGATCCTTTGTAAATCATCCCTGCTGGCACTGCCACAAAAGCTGACATTTGTAGGAAAAGTCAGGCAGTTAAAGGGGTTTCACCACCATAGACAGATGGCCTATGCAATGATGGGGGCTGTATGCAGAACTCCCATAGAATATAGAGCATGGTCAGCTCTCCAGTCTTTCAGGATCCCGTTTCTGAGATAGCTGCGGTTCCCAGACTGTCATGGACCATCCTAGCAATATGCCCTCATAGTCTATGGTGGTGACACCCAGTCTCCAAAGCCAGAAACACGCTTTACAGCCTCCACTGTGCCCATAATATGGGGATCCGGCTCCAAGAGCCTCCTTCAGTGGACTGGGCACTGTAGCACTCAATCAATGGGCAGTGGAGAAGCCCTTTATAGGAGCTGCCCACCTCTAACCCCTGGTACATAGTGGCTACAGCAGCCACATGCCTCATTCAGAAGTGACCGGCGAGGTAGAGGCACATGAGGCGGGGTCCCTGGGAGCAGAGGAAACGCTTATGTCTCTAGGAGAAGAGGTGGAGAGCCCCTTTAAGGCCTCCTGGATGCGGTTTCCTGGCAGGGGGATACTGCTGCGCTATCCATGTGAACGAGGCTTTACAGGAACTGATACGGTCGGGGAGTCCCTACCTCTAAAGCAGCGGTTCTCGGCTCCCCGGTGACACGCGGGATCCCGGCAGATGAACACGAAGATGGAGCGGTGGAAGCTCCCGGTGCACGGCGCGTACACCTGCAGCAGAAAGGCCAGAGGCTTGGTGCACAGCCCGCACTGCAGCCTCTCGGGCCCCGGCACCCCCACTTCCCCAAGCCACGCGGGGCGCCCCCCGACTTTACTGGGGAACTGCGGGCTCCGCAGCCGCCAAGCCTCACATTCCTGGACGAAGCCGAGCTCCATGACAGTGACGGGCGCAGCCATGATGGGCAGCGTGGAGGCGCTCCGGCAGGCTGATGACGTGAACATCACGTGGCTGCAGGGGCGGCCTGTGGCCTCGGTATATGAGCCCGCGCAGCTCCTGACGGGAATGAGGTCGCACTGCTCGTCCTGCAGGATGCGCTGTGTACACAGTGCGATAGTGGTTATACACTACGTGAAAACAGGCTTCAGCCTGTAGTAGTAGTTGACGCAACGTTCTGGTGTTGGCTTGATTTTGAGCTTTTACAGCTGTTTCCCGTATAGTTCCCATCAGGGCGGGACTGGGAATAAAAATCAGCCCTGGCACTAAGCCCCCAGCAGCCCACATACAATATCCGCTTACAAAATGTCTCTTGTTCTCACACCTCGCCACTTTCTAAAATAAACTACACTATAAAGCTGCTTTCACATGGAGCATTTTTGATGCGTTTTTTATGTGTTTTTGGTGCCTTTTTTATGTGTTTTTGGTGTGGTTTTGTGCAGAAAGGCAGAACAGTTAATGCTGAACATTTCTGCACAAAAAAACGCATCAAAAATACACCAAAACCACTCCGTGTAAAAGCCCCCCTACACACAAGAAAGAAAGAAACAGTGGTGCAGAGAAACCCCTCATCACAGAGTCAGATATGTGCTTTACAATCGGGGACAAGCCCACACTGACACTACACAAGCACCAATATAATCTACAACCCCACCAATCACATCCCCAGTAGTCAGGTCACCATCACATGAATACAGCACTGATTCAACACAGAAGTAAAATGACCCCTGACAGCAGGGACTCACAGGAGACGTCATCTCTGATGGGAGTTGTCGTCTTCTCCTTTTCTTCTCCTTCTGGCCCAAACCTCCATGATGTCTTCCCTGATGAGTCGTTCCCTTCCATTTCTTTCTCTGTCCAGTACAGCATGCAGTGTCTTCTTCTAGTAGTCACTACTCGTTCCTGTAGAATTTACCACAAATACATCTTAGACTCCACTCTTTACCAGCACTTTCCTATCAATTGCCCAAACAGCGTATGTTAGACCCGAAAAATTAGAAATTAAAAAATGTCAGATAAGTGGCATGTAAATACCTAGACCCCCATTAGGTAGATAGACAGGGCCTACCCCTGTAACTAGCCAGGTAGCAAGGGCTGCCCCCAGTAACTAGCCAGGTAGCTGGGACTGCCCCCGGTAATCAGCCAGGTAGCTAGGGCTGCCCCCGGTAATCAGCCAGGTAGCTAGGGCTGCCCCCGGTAATCAGTCAGGTAGGGCCAGTAATTAGCCAGGTAGGGCCAGGGGCAGTAATTGGCCAGCTAGGGCCAGTATGTAAGCAGGCAGGGCCAGTATGTAGCCAGGCAGGGCTAGTATATAGACAGGGCCACTTACAGGTAGGCAGGACTGGTAAATAGGCAGACAGGGCAGGTATATTAGCAGACAGGGCTGGTAAAGAGGTAGACAGGGCTGGTAAATAGGTAGACAGGGCTGGTATATAGGTAGACAGGGCTGGTATATAGGCAGACAGGGCAGTATATAGGCAGACAGGGCTGGTAAATAGGTAGACGAGGCTGTATATAGGCAGACAGGGCTGGTATATAGGCAGACGGGGCAGTATATAGCTAGACAGGGCTGGCATATAGCTAGACAGGGCTGGTATATAGCTAGACAGGGCAGTATATAGCTAGACAGGGGCTGGTATATAGCTAGACAGGGGCTGGTATATAGCTAGACAGGGGCTTGTATATAGCTAGACAGGGGCTTGTATATAGGCAGACAGGGGCTTGTATATAGCTAGACAGGGGCTGGTATATAGCTAGACAGGGGCTTGTATATAGGCAGACAGGGGCTTGTATATAGCTAGACAGGGGCTTGTATATAGCTAGACAGGGGCTTGTATATAGGCAGACAGGGGCTGGTATATAGCTAGACAGGGGCTTGTATATAGCTAGACAGGGGCTTGTATATAGGCAGACAGGGGCTTGTATATAGGCAGACAGGGGCTTGTATATAGCTAGACAGGGGCTTGTATATAGGCAGACAGGGGCTTGTATATAGCTAGACAGGGGCTTGTATATAGCTAGACAGGGGCTTGTATATAGGCAGACAGGGGCTTGTATATAGGCAGACAGGGGCTGGTATATAGCTAGACAGGGGCTGGTATATAGGCAGACAGGGGCTTGTATATAGCTAGACAGGGGCTTGTATATAGGCAGACCTGGGCTTGTATATAGGCAGACAGGGGCTGGTATATAGCTAGACAGGGGCTGGTATATAGACAGACAGGGGCTTGTATATAGCTAGACAGGGGCTTGTATATAGCTAGACAGGGGCTTGTATATAGACAGGGGGCTGGTATATAGCTAGACAGGGGCTGGTATATAGACAGGGGGCTGGTATATAGCTAGACAGGGGCTGGTATATAGCTAGACAGGGGCTTGTATATAGTCAGACTGGCTTGTATATAGCTAGACAGGGGCTTGTATATAGCTAGACAGGGGCTTGTATATAGCTAGACAGGGGCTGGTATATAGGCAGACAGGGGCTGGTATATAGGCAGACAGGGGCTGGTATATAGCTAGACAGGGGCTTGTATATAGCTAGACAGGGGCTTGTATATAGGCAGACAGGGGCTTGTATATAGCTAGACAGGGGCTGGTAGTTTTAAAAAAAATAAATAAAACCAATACTTACCTGAAGTCTCTGCTTCTTCCTCTTCTGTCTTTCCCCGGAGGCCGTCGGCAGCATACTGCAGGGCCGCGGAGCGGGCGCGCGATGACGTCATCAGAAGATCCCAGATGTTCAGCCTCGGCTGCTGCTTGCACCGCGCGGTGCAGGCGGCAGCCGTGATGGCTGCATGGCTGGGTCGGTGACCCGGCCGTGCAGCCGTCTGGCGAGGGGGGCCTATCGGCCCCCTGCCACAGGGGTCCGGTCGCTGATGCGACCATTGCGGCCCCTGTAGCGCGCCACAGACCGGTGCCGGCACTCGGAGCCTGCCGGGGGGGGAACACCGTCCTCCTCGGCGGGCGATCCGAGCCGGCCCTGCGGCCCGGACCCCAGCAGCCCGCAGGGCAAATGCCCGGTTTGCCCTATGGGCAGTCCGGGCCTGGTTCCCATTATATGTCTCCACTGAATCGGACTAAAAATGGCCTGAAAGCGGTCGTTTTATTTCTGATGCAGGACCGCGGGTTTTGTCATACTTTGAACAAAAAACGCAGTCGCTTCTCGTTTTCCTGACATCACCCATACAATTGTATTATATGGGAAGATGGCAAGAAAACGAGAAGCGCCAGCCTATTATACAACACGTTGTATAATATGCCGGCAGAGAAAAGACGAGCTGTGGAGACTGCAGCTTGTCTTTCCTATTGCCGTCTATGGGGCCGCAGGAACGATCGTATCTTCGGCACTTTTAAAAAACTAAATGTGCTGAAAATACAATCGTTTTCCTGTGCAGTGTACAGTAGACATAGCCTTAGACTACAGAGGGGAAGGTGTCATTCTTACAAAACTTAACATACAGTCCAGTCTCGCTCCCTCCTGTTAGTGGCGGGGGTCATCAGTATGAGCACATATAGAGCGGGCTCAGCGAACAAGACAGATCCAGACTCTCTTATCAATAGTAAGGGGGTAAAGCAGGTATTTAGGCAGGTGCCAGCTCCTGAAATCAGCATCTCCATGACGCTCGGCAGCAGAGGGACACACGAGGTGCTCCGAGGGTTCACATGGCGCATTGCGGTGCATATTAACACTCTGCCCGGCCCCCATTCACTTTAATTTCCCCCGATTTTATGTGGTGGGAAGAATTGACATCATTGCATTGGGGAAAGTGGCAGGGAAATAGCACTAAATGAGAGCTATGAATTAGCACATTTTCAGGACGTGCATCCGGTGTATTGCAGCACCATTACACCCAGAAATATGACTCGAATATATCTGCCACTATATGGTCACTATATGATGATAATATTGGTCTTTGTATACAGATCTTTATTCAGTAATAGTATATGGTTATTATTCAGTCACTGGTGGTAATTTGTGGTTACATAGTACGGTTGAAAAAAGACACGTGTCCATCAAGTTCAACCAAGGGTGGGGAAAATGTGGTTGAAGGGAGAAAGACAAAGACATTAATCCCAGCCTCCCCACTGGTGAATGCCCTGAAACCCACAAGGCAAGAACCAATCTGCTCCAGGGGAGACCCCATCTCTGACCCCAGAGCCACCACCAGCCAGGATCCACAATTTTACATAGCTACATATGCATTAATATTCTTTAGTTCCAGGTAGGTATCTAAGCCTTTCTTGAAACTCTCTACAGTTCCTGCTGTGACCAGCTCCTCAGGCAGGCTGTTCCACAGATTCACAGTTCTTACAGTGAAGAACGCACCAGATCTTTCTCAACAAGCGATTCTCCAAGTTTTTCTTCCCCTAGGACATATGATGCCTTATTTCTACCCAGATGCAGAACCTTACATTTATCCACATTGAACCCCATTTGCCAAGTGGATGCCCAAGCACTCAGTGTGTCCAGGTCTGCTTGCAATTTATGAGTATCTTCCATAGATTGCACTACCCTGCATAGCTTGGTGTCATCTGCAAAAATCAAAACCGTGCTATTGATCCCTTCCCATATTGTTAATAAATTAAATGAGAGGACCCAATACTGAGCCCTGCGGTACACCACTCACAACTAGGGACCACTCAGAGTAGGAGTCATTTACCACCACTCTCTGCGTACGATCCAACAGCCAGATTTTAATCCACTTACACACTGTTATCTCTGGATCAATGGATTCTAATTTACCTAACAAACGCTTATGCGGGACAGTATCAAACGCCTTTGCAAAGTCTAAAAACACAATATCCACAGCCGCCCCGCTGTCAAGACTTCTACTCACCTCTTCATAAAAACAGATAAGATTGGTCTGACAGCTTGTGTCCTTAGTAAATCCATGCTGGCAATCACTAATAATATTGTGTTTGTCAACATACTCCTGTTATATACCCCTTATGAGCCCCTCAATATTTTTCCACAAAAGATGTAAAACTTACTGGTCTATATTTACCCTCGGCAAGACTTGACCTTTTTGAAGATGGGAACTACATTTGCCTTGCGCCAGTCTCCTGGTATATCCAGTACCAGGGAATCTCTAAATATCATGTACAGGGGCACAGAGATAACCGAGCTGAGTCTTTAAAACCTTTGGGTGTATGCCATCAGGGCCTGGAAGCTTTTTTCCCACTTTCAGTTTATTTAATTTGGGCTTTGACTTTTCTACACTAGGAGCCAATTAATTTAGCAGATGATGTATTAACATACTGGCAGCCCCCTACATCTGCACATGGCCCACTCCATCAACTACTTTCTCACTGATATATATACGGGAGCGAAGAACCTATTAGTACCTCTACTTCTCTTGGTCACAGTGACCAGCAAAAAAAAACCAATACAGGTTTTTAAGGTCCTATTTGCTCTGACTTAGGCTTTTTTGGCGTTTATAATGCTTAAAGAAATTTTTGGGGGTAGTCTTGCGTCCTTGGCCACCTGCTTTCATTTTGAATTTTAGCTGCTTTATCACTTTTTTACAGATTTTATAAGCTCTCGTAATTTTCAAAGGTGATGCTGCCCCTTTCTGACTTATATTTTTAATTGCCCTTTTTTATTGTTTATTGCCCTCTTAAAAAATGCAAGAGCCATGTTTATTTTAGTTTTAGTCCCTATACTTGTTACCCATAGGAAACATTTCCCCAAAGTATATTTAAAGCTCTCCCATTTGGTTTTCTATATCATTATTTGCTAATAGCTGCTCCCAGTCTAGGTCCTTTTATTGCTTTCCCTCAATAAGGAAAATTTGGCCCTTTTAAAATTAAATGTTTTTGCCTTCCTTGCCTTCTCTGTTTTTCTTTTTTCCAGTTTACGCTAAAATGAATTATATTGTGGTCACTGTTACCTAGATTTTCAGAAACGGTGACCACTCCGACAAGTTCTGCTTTGTTAGAAAGTACCAGATCCAACAGAGGATCACTTCTAGTGGGTTCCTCCACAAACTGCCCCATAAAATTATCCCCTAACAGATTGAGGAACTTCCTTCCCTTTTCAGATGATGCAGAACCGTGACCCCAGTCAATGCCTGGGTAATTAAAGTCACCCATTATTACCACTGTACCTGCCTGTGCTGCCTGCACCATTTGATTATGCACCTGTTCTTCTATCTCCTCAGTTATGTTCAGGGGTCTATAGATTACACCAAAAATAATATTTTCTGCATTAACCCCCCCTTGTAGTTCCACCCACAATGTTTCCACATCTTTAGCTACTCCACCCTCTATTACATCTTTCACATTTGCCTTCAAATCACTCCTTACATACAGACACACTCCTCCTCTCCTACTGTTTGCCCTGTCTTTCCTAAATAGATTAAAACCTTGAAGGTTGAAAGCCCAATCATGCGTGGAGTCCAGCCATATTTTAGCAATACCTAGCACATCAATCAGCTCCTCTACAACTAGCGCCTCAAGTTCCCCCATTTTGGTTGCAAGACTTCTACCATTTATGAATAGACATTTTAAGTTCCCTTCCATTTTAAACACTTCCGTCAACGGTTTGGGATTGTATGTATGTTGTTCATTTGACGGAATGGGATCATAGATTACCCGATCAGTAGACAGCATGGGATTATATGTTACCTGTTCAGATGACGGCATACAATTAACCCCTTAAGCCGAACGCCTGAAAAGTAGTTAATGACCACAACAGTTTTTAGTTTTTGCCTCCTTGCGTTTCAACAGTTGTAACTTTTTTATTTTTTCAATGACGCAGTTGTATGAGGCCTCGTTTTATTCGAGACAAGTTGTACTTTATGGGGGAATAGTTTAAGTTCACTTATAAATAATTGCAGTATTTTTTTACACCATTCACATTTTACACGTAATAACTTGTTAGATTAATTCTACAGGTTATTACGGTCATGTGGATACCAAATATGTGTAGGTTTTTTTGTGCGTGTAATTTATGCACAATTATTTTTTATTAAATATTTTATTTTATTTTATTTTTTCTTTTTTTTTTTTTACACTTTTTATGTTTTTTTTACTTTTTTTTTTTTAACTCCCATGAGGGGAGAACTGTTTAACATTTTTTTTTTTTTTTTTTTTTTTACACTTAGTAATGTATTAGCATATTCATATATGCTAATACATTCTAATCTGTGTCAGTTTGACACAGGCAGTGATTAGGACAGCACACAGTGTGTCCTGGTCACTGGATTCATACACAGACAGCTCTGGGGCCACTCTAGGACCCCAGAGTTGACTGTGCAGCCGTTCCCCGGGCTCTGTCGGGTCACCGGGTGTTCCGATCACCCGACAGAGCAGGGGAACCCTTTGATTGCGCTGCAGTAACGCACTGCCACATTCAAAGGGTTAAAGCACCGGGTTAAACCCCGATGTCTGCAGCGAAGTCTAAAGATGTTGCTGCAGACGAATGACCCGCACCAGCCGACGTCTAAAGTCGGCGGGTGGTCGTTAAGGGGTCAAACATCTCTCCTTCGGTAGATGGCATGGGATTATACATTATACCTTTAATAGACAGCATGTGATTATTTATTACACAGTTAGTAGATGGCATGAGATTACATGAGATATTGTGGGTACCTATATCTTCAATGCTGGTTTGCAAAACATGGATTTCCTTATCCACTGGTCTACTCCACCTCCCCCACTCCACTTCTCCACCCACCGATATAGTCTGCCCACTCTCTAACCTATCTACCCCTTCATTTTCTATATTGTACTCCCTCCTCATCCCAAGTTTAAATACTCCCGCACCCCTTCTAGAATTCTCTCCCCCAGCACAGCAGACTCCCTTCCATTCAGGTGCAATTTATCTGTAGAAAACAGATTGTACCCCAAAGAAAAATCAGCCCAGTGCTCTATGAACCCAAACCCTTCTGTTCTACACCAAGACTTCAGCCATGCATTTAACTCACTGAGCTCCCGCTGTCTTTCCTGAGTAGCGCATGGCACCGGCAGTATTCCGGAGAACACAACCTTGGAGATCCTTCCCTTCAGCTTTGAGCCTATTTCTATAAAATTATTCTTTTGGATCCTCCACCTACCATGTATTCTGTCATTGGTTCCAACATGGACCACAACAACTGGGTCATCGCCAGGCCCTCCCAGTAATTTATCCACCCGGTCCACCACATGCCAAACCCTGGCACCAGGGAGACAGTAAACCATTCGGTTGCGGTGGTCCTGGCGATAAATTATTCTATCCATCTTCCTGATTTTAGAATCCCCTACAACTACTAACTGTCTTTTCTTACCTGCATTCCCATCCCCCCTACTACTAGTTGGGCTGCTCTTCCGGCTCTAGGAAGAGCAGTATCCACTAGGGCTGCCATTTCTGAGACTGATTCCCCAGCATTATCACCCAACTTGGCAATTTTGCTAGGAATCTCAGGAGAAGAAGTGGCCTTCCTTTTTCTGGTACCCCTGTCTACATTAACCCAACTACACGGCTCCTCCTGCTGATCCAATACTCCATCCTCAGCATTTAGCCCACTAACTGTTTGTTCCAAGAGAAGCAAACTCTTCTCTTCATTGTCAATTGCCCTCAGTGTTGCATTTTGCTCCTCTAGGTCTAAAATGCGAGCTACCAGAGTAGCAACTTGCTTATATCTGCCACAGCGGTATTCACCCTGGACCTCATGCTCCAGTAGTGCATACATATGGCAGATTGTGCACTGCTGGAAATTGCCAGTGAAGCTGCCCATTATCCCAGTGCAACAGCAATGAAGACAGGGGAAAAAAGATAATTAGTTTGAAGTATTAAATAAAATAGGTTTGTTTACTTACCAGTTTTTCTCTCCTGTTTTTAACTCCGTTTTTTTTTAACTCAGCACTCTGTTCTCTCAAGCACTCAGTTTGAGCCAAGCAATGGAGCCACCAATAGAGCCTTGGTTGTGTTCTTGCTATTATAATCAGGTCCATATATAGTAGCGCTATGGGTAATGTTGGACTGGGTATAGTGGGATTTGTTTGGTAGCAGTATGATGGTGATATCTATGGTGTGGTTATCACTCCTTGTATTAACTGCATGACTTAAGAGGTCCCAGTAAATGTTCATGGGCAGGTGGGGGCATACAAAGGTTTTGCAAACACAATACAATATCAGTAACACTCTAGAAACACTAAAAAAAAAGTCAGAGGACATAAGAATTTTTGGAACAGCATTTCTGCTAATATGTACTATATATGAAAAAACTTGAAGTGCTTAGTGTACGTTTTTCATCAAAACTGTAAATGCCCACCTACTGTGGCAAGGTGACCCCAATTCAGTTGGGAACCTTCGCTACATGCTACCTCTCTAGTTGTCTGTTCAGACCTCCACACATCAGGATTAGAAGGTTCCTGCTATAAACCTGATCTGATTTAAAAGCTTGCGGAGATGGGCTCATATTTCAGCTGCGGCTAGAAATCAATCCTTCAAACTTTGATAGGTCCTACACTTTCATATTTAAGTATTTTTTTCCTGGAAAAAAATTACATTTTTACTATGGATTAACTGGATGGAATCCTCTATTCAAAAATAATTCAGTTAAGACATTTTTACTAAGATGGCAGTCCATAATTGATATCTTTCCAACTCACGTTTGTTCACGTATACGATCTTGTTTCTAATCCACCTCTTGTTATCTTGAACAAACACTTGAGGGCTCTGAACCAATCTTAGTCCCAGATACCCCAAACAATTAGTGGTGCTTGGTTTTATATGTTTGATGTCTTCAGCGATGATTGGCTAATTTCATAGCTTTTCATCCCCCTTTACCTACTGTTGCCTCCCCCTCCCCCCCCACACTGTTTTCCCTGTTGCCAAAGTTATTATGTAAAATTGTTAAAAAGGTGAATAAAAACAATTTGAAAAAAAAAGAAAAGTGAGCAATCAATTATTGTGTTTATAATCTGAAAGACTTCAAACACAGTAATTGATAACTCACATGAAACACCTTTCTTAGAATTTAGACAACTGAAAGAAGCTTGCTGGTAATAAAGGCCGTTTAATTGCATTGCAGTTAAAACAGCACCAAAACCACAGTACGTGCAAGCACCCTAATGATGCTTTCACATGATTCGGTGCACTAAATTGTTTGGAAAGGTGTTTCAATTGAGCATAGGTGCTTCTTGCAAAGCATAAACATAATTTATTATTCACGTTCCAAACAGATAAGATAACTGAAAGAAGCTTGCTGGTAATAAAGGCAGTTTGATTGCACTGCAGTTAAAACCGCACTATGTGAAATCACCCTAATAGACTTCATAAATCATATTTTGAATACTTTAAGGTGTGAAATTTTGAAAATGAAGTGATTTGTGGAGGTGTCTTACATAGAGGCCTCTCTAAACCAGGTCAGAAGTGGAACTGGTGACTAAAAAAATCTTGAAAATATGAAAAATTACTACTAAATTTATAAGCCTCCTGATGCGCTAAAAAATAAAAAGACCTTTAAAAATGACACTAACATAAAGTAGATATACGGTAAATGCTAGTCATAAACAAGTTTTTGTAGTATAACAGATTGCTCTTGTATAGAGAAATTTTTAAGTTTTGAAAATGACAATTTTTCCACATTTTGATATTTTTCCACATATAATGTCTGTATCAACCAAAATTTATTACTAACTTAAAGGGGTTGTCTCGCTACAATGATTGGGTTTTAATTAAAAGATCTTTAAAAAAACAAGCAGCCTTGCAATATATGTTCATTACAAATGTCCTACTGATTTTGAGTTATCCCTGGTAGTAGGAGTGCATCAGCTTCTCAAATCACTATAGCTGCCGACCTGTTGATTTTTATCTCACTGGCTGTCAGTGCTGATGACTCATCACCTTCTGAATACAGGTCAGAGCACAGAGCCCCTCCCGCACAGGGGAGGGCTTTGGCTTCGGTGTCGGTGTGGATTAACCCTGTGTGTGCCTGCTCCCTCATGCTCTCTACACAGATTGAGGAGAGCAGAGGTGAGGCTGATCTGTGGTCAGTAGGATGTGACAGCAGTGAAGTATGTTACTATAATCATGATGTGTCTGTGGAGCTTTGACTATACGAGTAGAACAGAACAGGGAGGCATGTGAACGGTTCATGCTCTGCTATATTAGTGACACATCGTGATTATAGTAACACACTTCATAGCTGCCCTGTGTCTGTTCTGACAGGGTTTGTTTTTTGTTGCTTGAGATGTCCGTGGAGATTTGTATGCTAAGCATGGGGTATAGGAACACTTGCATTCCCCCTGCTCTGCTATTAGCATACACAGCTTCACAGACCTTTGGCTCCACACTCATAGATCAGCCCTCTCCCTGCTGTCTCCTGACTCTGTGCAAGAGCCTGCAGCAGACCTAGGCAGGAACACACAGGGTTAACTCTGGAAGCAAACCCCCTCGCCCTTCCCCTGCTGTATAGAAGTTACTGCAATTGGAGGAGGAGAGCTGTCTGTGTGAAGAGGGGAAGGGGGAGGTGGAGGAGAAGAGGCAGACAAGAAGCACGCCCCTGAATTCAGTGTGTCTAGCAGCATAGGATTTTTGAAGTAGGCTGAAAGCCTGTAGTGAGACAACTCCTTTAAAGCAAAATGTTTCACGAGAAAACAATCTCTAAATCACATGGATAGGTGAAAGCTTTAATAAGTTGTATCCACATACAGTGACACATCACATTTGAAAAACAGGGCAGTTTCATAAAGGGCAAATCTGGCTGCGGTGGTAACAGGTTAATAAAGGCGGTATCACTGCTGTGCAGCACCGCAACAGAGAAACCACACCAAAAACGCCACAAAACTGAATTTTTTTACGCTTATTTTAGGCTGTATTTTGCGCCACAATACGGCCTAAAATAAGCATCAAACAATGTTCACATACAGCTCTCATTGAGTGCAATGTAAAATCATCGTCATCGTCCAGTCCTGAGTATTTTTATCAAATACATGCAGTTGTCTTGATGACTGACGATGGCCACATCCACCTTTATTAAACCTAAGTAGCATAGTAAGAAACACAAATAGTAACATCATATTGCACATGAAATTATTTTCCTTCCTATTATTCATAGTATGTAGCAAAAACTAAGCCAATGCAGATAAGCGTACTGGTTTCACATCTAGCTGTTGCACAGTCATCCACTTCTGTATCCCACACTGATCTGCTGGATACCTGCAAAAATAAAGGATAATTCATTTAGTATAAATTATAACAATAATAATAATTATGGTAACAAAGGCTAAAAGTAAAAGTATAAAAAGATTATATTACCGTATTTTTCGGACTATAAGGCGCACCGGACTATAAGGCGCATTAACATTGAGCGCCGTTCATATATAAGGCGCACCGGACTATAAGGCGCGGCGCATTAAATGAAACAAAGTTCAGAGCGAAAGCCAAACTTTATTCAACACTTTCACAATAACTCTCAACTTGTAAAGTTGTAACAAAAATCAATACACTTACAGTACTTTTTCAGTTCATTCATCCCCCACAAATCCATCAAATTCTTCATCTTCAGTGTCAGAGTTAAACAGTTGCACGATTTCTACATCAAGCATTCTCGGGTCCCCCTCATCATTATCTGAGTTAGTCTCGTTGCTGCTGCTTAGCTCTTCAGTGATGATTCCAGCCTTCTTGAAAGCTCAGATGATACTGGAGGCTGATACCTTCTCCCAGGCATCCTTGATCCACTTGCACATAGTGGCATAACTGGCACGGCGTTGCCTCCCTGTTTTGGTGAATGTGTGGTCACCTTCTGTCATCCAATTCTCCCATGCAGCTCGCAATTTAACCTTAAATGCCCTGTTGACACCAATATCTAGCGGCTGGAGCTCTTTGGTTAATCCACCCGGAATGACAGCAAGCAGTGAATTTGTTTTCTTCACTTGGGCTTTGACAGTATCGGTCAAATGGGCACACTTGGAGTCACAGACCAATAGGGACGGGGATTGGTGAAAAAATCCATCCGGTCTCTTGACATAGACCTCCCTCAGCCACTCACTCATCTTCTCCTCGTCCATCCACCCTTTGGGTTAGCCTTGATGATGACACCAGCTGGAAACTGTTCTTTGGGCAAAGTCTTCCTCTTAAAAATGACCATGGGTGGTAGTTTCTGGCCATTAGCCTGACAGGCGAGAACCACAGTGAAAGAGGACTTCTCATGTCCTGTGGTACGTATAGAGACCGTACTGGTCCCTGTTTTCTCAACAGTACGTTGTACAGGGATATCAAAAGTGAGGGGACCTCATCCATGTTAGTGATGTGTTCTGGCTGGATATTCTTTTCACTTATCTTGGCTCTGCAGTAGGTGCGGAAAATGGCCAGCTTCTCTTCATAATCCTTTGGCAGCTGCTGGCAGACAGTAGTTCTGGTGCGGATGGAGAGATTACGCCTTTTCATGAAACGAAAGCACCATGAAGGACCACCTTGAAAGTCCTTGATCTCCAGTTCGCGTGCTAATGCTGTGGCTTTGAGTCTAATAGAGACAGTGGAGACGCTTCTAGCTGCGCTTCTCTGTTCAATAACCCACTGTTCTAGTTTGTCCTCCAGATGTGGCCACCTTGCTTTGTTTCCTCTGAAACTCAGTTTGGTCTTCTTTACCTGGCGCAGGGCATCTTCTTGTTTCCTCCACTTACGCACCATTGATTCATTAATGTTGAATTCTCTGGCAGCTGCTCTATTTCCATGCTCTACTGCATGACTTATAGCTTTAAGCTTAAAATCAGCATCATAAGCATGTCTCTTAACAGGAGGCATTTTTCGGGTAGTGGGTATAAAAAATTTACAGTACGGTATTGAATGCACAGACAATGTTGAAACACAGATATTCTGCACACAGAGCTGTACGTATCACCGCACGTAGTGACGCTTCTGACTATGGTAGCCGTATAGGCCATTCTTCATTTTTTCATGCCGTATTGCCGCCGCAATACGGCCGGATTTACAATGGTCCTGCCACTTATTGTGCCTTATTTCGCGACGGAATCACCCGCTGTAAAGAATGGGTTGTAAATCCGGCGCGAAATACGCGCCAGTGGCACTTATTTGCAACTGATTTGTAACTGATTTCGGAACGTATTTACTATTGTAAATCAGTTGCAAATCAGTTACAAATCAGTGTCACTAAATTAGCTGTAAATACGTTCTGAACAAAGACTGAAAACTGAAAGTGAAGAATTGATTCATATATAAGGCGCACCGGACTATAAGGCGCACTTTCGATTTCTGAGAAAATCTTAGGCTTTTATGTGCGCCTTATAGTCCGAAAAATACGGTACATACTACTTAGTTAGGGAGATTTGGCTATTGGTTGAATATTCTGGAGGAACATAAACATTCTTGAATTTGTTTCAAACAATCTAAATTAAACTATCTCTTAATTTTAGAATGCATGTGTCCAACTGTTTAATGTTACAGTACTTTTTGCACAATTTGCTGATCTCTAACAAGGAGCTTAACTGCTGTAACGGTCAAGAGTAGTGGATCCTCTGGACCACCACAAGCAGCGATATAAGCCACGCCGGGGAGCGGAATCTAAGTAGGTCCCGGTATTCATCAGAGCCGCCACAAGGCAGGTTGGGCTTGCTATGGCGGGAGTCCTACCAGGTCGCTATCCCTGACGCTACTTGCTTGTGGTGGCAGCTGAGGTACAGCACGGTACAGAATCATATGGCAAACACGTAGTTGGGTTCAACAATTAAGCACACCTTTCTAATAATTGAAAAACCGCAAGATGGCAACCAAACTGAGGACCCCAACCTCGTGTAATAGACTCATAAAACATATTTCAATCAATCGAATAGCAAAACTTGTTTAATACTCCACAAACTTATAATAATAGTTCAAACATTGGTAGTATATCACATTCTGTTACTGTAATGGAAAAACTTGCAGTTTAGTAGTTCAAAAGAACTTCAGGTGTAGTTCATGGCAGCACGTAAATGTCCATCTTAGACTTTCATAGTGATTAAAGAGTTCAGTATTAAACCAGCGGATCCCATCATTAGTCCTCTCTGGATGTAGGAAAGTAGGAAAAGCAGCACGACATTTCGGGGGACCGCTACCTTTGTCTTACTTTCCTACATCCAGAGAGGACTAATGGTGGGATCCGCTGGTTCAATACTGAATCCTTTCATCACTATGAAAGTCTGAAATGGACATTTATGTGCTGATATGAACTACACCTGAAGTTCGTTTGAACCACTAAACCGCAAGTATAGACCAGTGTTTCTCAACTCCAATCCTCAAGACCCACCAACAGGTCATATTTTCAGGATTTCCTCAGTATTGCACAGGTGATACAATTATTGTCAGTGCATTCTGCACGTGATATAATTATTGTCAGTGCATTCAGTGGGAGATCCTGAAAACATGACCTGTTGGTGGGTCTTGAGGATTGGAGTTGAGAAACACTGGTATAGACGCTTCAACATGTCAGGAGTAGAGATGGGCGAATTTCTCAAAAATTCGGTTCGGTCACTTCGCTGAATTTCCCGACAAAAATAAATTCGGTCCGAATTACTTCGGGACGAATCACGTTAAAAAACAGCTATTTCCAGGCTGCACAGAGCCTGCAGGGTGCTGTAGAACGTTGTGCCATGCTTAAATATGCAGAGGGAGCTTGGTATGGTCTTCATACAATGTTGTGTTTTAGTATGACACGCACATGACTGCCGCCGCTCTTAGAATCGCTTCACTATAAAATTCCCTGGGCACTTATGAGGGCAAAACTGACCAAAAAACTGAAGGGGGAATGTAGCCTGATAAAGTCATGGCAGCGACAGCTGGAAAAAACAAGCTGAGGGCTCAGGTGGCAACATCAGTGAGAGAGTGTGGAGGTGACGGCGACAGCCACAGCAGCATGAGGTCAGACAGTGGCACAATGACATTCTGGAGGTGGCAAAAACAGGAGTAGGCCACAGAGTGGCACAATGACATAGGGTGTAGGTTACGGCAGAAGCCACAGGAGCAGCATGAGGTCAGACAGTAGCACAATGACATTCTGGAGGTGGCAAAAACTGGAGTAGGCCACAGAGTGGCACAATGACAGAGAGTGGAGGTTACGGCGGCAGCAGCATGAGGTCAGACAGTGGCACAATGACATTCTGGAGGTGGCAAAAACAGGAGGAGGACACAGAGTGGCACAATGACACAGTGTGTAGGTTACGGCAGCAGCCACAGCAGCAGCATGAGGTCAGACCGTGGCACAATGACATTCTGGAGGTAGCAAAAACTGGAGTAGGCCACAGAGTGGCACAATGACACAGTGTGTAGGTTACGGCAGCAGCCACAGCAGCAGCATGAGGTCAGACAGTGGCACAATGACATTCTGGAGGTGGCAAAAACAGGAGTAGGCCACAGAGTGGCACAATGACACATTGTGGAGGTCACGGCAGCAGCAGCATGAGGTCAGACAGTGGCACAATGACATTCTGGAGGTGGCAAAAACAGTAGTAGGCCACAGAGTGGCACAATGACAGAGAGTGGAGGTGATGGGGGCAGCAGCATGAGGTCAGACAGTGGCACAATGACATTCTGGAGGTGGCAAAAACAGGAGTAGGCCACAGAGTGGCACAATGACAGAGAGTGGAGGTGACGGTGGCAGCAGCATGAGGTCAGACAGTGGCACATGACAGTGTGGAGGTGGCAAAAACTGGAGTAGACCACAGAGTGGCACAATGACAGAGAGTGGAGGTGACGGCGGCAGCAGCATGAGGTCAGAGAGTGGCACAATGACATTCTGGAGGTGGCAAAAACAGGAGTAGGCCACAGAGTGGCACAATGACAGAGAGTGGAGGTGACGGTGGCAGCAGCATGAGGTCAGACAGTGGCACAATGACATTCTGGAGGTGGCAAAAACTGGAGTAGGCCACAGAGTGGCACAATGACAGAGAGTGGAGGTGACAGCGGCAGGAGCAACAGCATGAGGTCAGAGAGTGGCACAATGACACAGTGTGGATGTCATGGCACCAGCAACAACAGCAGCAGCATGAGGTCATAAAGTGGCACAATGACAGAGTGTGGAGGTGACGGTGGCAGCAGCATGAGGTCAGAGAGTGGCACAATGACACAGTGTGGATGTCACTGCACCAGCAACAGCAGCATGAGGTCATAAAGTGGCACAATGACAGAGTGGGTGGCAATACCAGTCCCTGGTAAAGATGGTTGGTGGCAGATGGAGAAACTGTCAGCAGATGTGTGGCATCAGGCGGGTGGCGGCATCAGAATAGTGGCTGAGGCAGGTAGTTTGAACCCAGACTCATTTCTCACAGTTTGGGTGAGGCATCATGGCTGATGTAGTCTGATGCCTAAGGCATTGGTGTGTGGAAATCCTGGCCGATCCACGCCTGATTTATCTTGACAAAGTCAGTCGTTCCACATTTCCCGTGGACAAGCGGGTTCTCCTTGGGGTAACAATGGCCACCGCCGCACTGAACACCCGCTCTGATGCCACACTACTGTCCGGGCAGGACAGCTTCTCCATTGCAAACTCGGCAAGTTGCGGCCACACATCCAGTTTGCCTGCCCAGTAGTCCAGCGGATCTTCTAACTGGGGTGACAGAGTGCTGTCCAAGTAGGCCACCACCTGTTGGTTCAGGGTCTGCTCCAGGTCCTGCTGCTGCTGCTGGCGACTGCCCTCCTCACTAGGCGGGTGAAGGAAGCCGCTCATCAGTGACTCTAGACTTAGGTTGCTGCTGATGGAGCTGGTACTGCTCCTACCCCCCCGCCAGCCGCGGCCGTAGTACGTGAGCGCTGAAGAACCCCCCAGTCAGACCTGTCAGAGGAGGTACGATACCGCACATAGGCAGCGACCAACTGACTACGGAGGATTTCCCTATAGTATTTGAGTTTGTCCTCCCTCTCAATAGCTGGGAAAAAGGCTCCCATTTTGGACCGGTACCGAGGGTACAATAGGTGGAGAGCCAGAAGTCATCCCTCTGCCGGATGCTGACTATTCGGCTGTCACTAGCCCAGCAAATCAGCATGCTGCGGGCCATCTGCACAAGTGACTCCGAGGGGCAACCCTGCCTCCATCTCCACTGTATACTGCCACGGTGCTTGGGGGTCATCTGCCTCGTCTTCCTCATCTCCATCTACCTCCTCCAGCTGCTCCTGCTCCTCCTCTCTTGTCACCTGGGTAGAAAATCCACTAATTTCACCAGACAAGGCATCTGCTCCAATGTCCTCCTCCTCCTCCTCTATTTCAGTCCCCAACGGATTCATGTGGTCGCGAGATGTAGTCACCACATCTCCAGTCCCCTGCCCAGACAGATTGTACAGCAGCTGGTCCAGGACACAAAGCAGTGGAATGACGTTATTCATCCTGTAGTCCTGGCGACTGACAAATAACGTGGCCTCCTCGAATGGCCTCAACAAACGGCAGGTGTCACGCATGAGCTGCCACTGGCTAACTTCAAAGTTACACAGGGGAGTACTCCTGTCCGCCTGGATCATCAAAAAATCGTTAATGGCCTTTCTCTGTTCATACAGTCGGTCCAACATGTGGAGGTTGGAATTCCAACGGGTGGACACATCGCATATCAGAGTGTGTTGGGGGAGGCCGTTCTGCCGCTACAACTCGAAGAGGGTGTTCCTGGCTTTGTAGGAATGGATGAAGTGCATGCACAGTTTCCTGGCAATTTTCAGAATCTTCTGAAGATTGGTGGAAGACTTCTGGAACCTTTTCACAACCAGATTGAACACATGCGCCATGCAGGACGCATGGACCATCCCTCCTCGGTGCAGCGCGGACACCATGTTACTCCCATTGGTTCCGATTTGCAGTTGGCGCGGAGAAAGCCACACATCGATTTCTTGCTGCATGACGCGGAGCAGTTCCTCCCCTGTGTGACTTTGTTCGCCGAAGCAAGCCAGGTGTAGAACTGCGTGACACCGCTGTGCCCTACACATGTGGTATGATGGAGCAGTACTTGTGGAGGCTGAGATGGTGGTGGTGGTGGAGGAGGAGGATCGGACATTGGCGCAGGAGCCACAGTTTGATACCGTGGAGGAGAAAGCGGAGTCTCCTGTCCAAGTTGTTGGTGTGCCTGGGCAGGAAGCACATTCACCCAGTGGGCCATAAAGACATGTACTGGACCTGACCATAGTTACAGCTCCAGACGTCCGTGCTGCCATGCACCTTGGAACAAACCGATAATCTCAAGGACTGGCCCACCTTCTTTTCTACATATTTATGAAGTGCTGGTACTGCCTTTTTTGGAAAAGAAATTACGGCTTGGAACTCTCCATCTCGGCTCGGCACAAGCCATTAGTTCTCTGAACGGTGCAGAGTCCACCATTTGGAAAGGGAGGGACTGCAGTACCAACAACTTGGACAGGAGCACGGTCAGCTCCTGCACCTTAGGATGGTTGGACGCATACTGTTGTCTCTTTGCAATCGCCTCGCTGAACGACTGCTGGCGCCATGAGTAGCGAGGAGCAGGAGCATCTGGACCAGGAGATGATGTCAAAGAGAAACAGCTCCCTTCTGCAGAGGTGGTGGAGCCTTGACTGGCTGCAATGGCATGCGTGCCACTGGGCGCTGCTGTTGCTGCGGCGGCGGCAGGATGGACCACCACATCTGAGCCACGTTTCTCCCAGGCCACCGGATGGTGACGCTGCATGTGTTGACACAGGGCCGTGGTGCCAACGTTAGCTCCCTGGCCACGCTTCACTTTCTGCCTACAGATTCTACATATACCCATATTCGGCTCCTCCGGTGTCTTAGCAAAGAACTGCCACATCGCCGAGTAGCTGATTTTACCGCCAACGCTCCGCACTGAGTGACTACTGCCGCCGCTGCCTCGCTGAGCCCCTGTGCCGCTACTTTCTTGGACCTGTGAAGCGGGTTTTTTACCCCGTGGCCGCTTGGCTCCCGACCTCACACTGCTGCCATCCTGCTGACTCACGGCCACACGACCCACTTGCTGGCTGCGCCGCTGCCTGACGCGCAAGCTGACGCCCTCTTCTCCTGACGATGATGAAGCCCTTGCCTCACCCGGCTCCCAAGTGCGGTCGGCTACATTATCATCTATTTGTGTTTCATCGTCACTGCTGTCCTCATCACCGGTCTTGGTATGCAGAGGCTGACCCCTCACAACATGACCTCCCATGCCACTCTCAACATCTATACTTTGCCGCCTACTGCAAGAAGCAGGGGATATTGGCCCCATTTCTTCGCTGCCAAGTAGCTGCTGACTGTCCTCCTCAAATTGTTCATCCTCGCTATATAGTGGCGCTGAACCCAGACCACATAGTAGATCTCTGGCTGAGGGAACCGGATGGGACAGAGGCGGGTTGAGGACAGGTGAGGGCCGCTGACCCGCTCCGGGCCATGCCAACTAAGGGTTGTGTCTGACGTTCCCACCGACTCTTGGCTGGGGTTGTCAGATGTCATCTGGGAGGAAGTAGATGACCTAGTCAACCAATCAAGATCCATTGGGTTGCTGAACAACACATGGCCGCTAGATGACAGCGGCAGTTGTGGCCTCACAGAGTGACCCCTGCTGCGACGTCCCCTTGCTGTGCTGCGACCTGGGCCTGCTCCAGGAATGTTTGTGCCTCTGCCACTCGCAGGTGAAGAGGCTGCCACCTCTCTGTCTGACAAAATGTTTGTTCTAAAATGTACAGACACTGTTTGATGAAGATATCTGCATATGATAAATACACACCCTGTATTTGACTCCAAATGAACCCACTAAGAAGCTTGGGTAACCCTTGGATACAAATTGCGCTCCACAAATGGGCAGGAAAAATTGACTTGTATGTGCCATTTAAAAACTCTGTGTATTTTACTGAATATAAAAGCACAAACAGGCTTAATTAACCTTCGGATATGAATTATGCTACAGAATTTCTTCTGTGGCGGTGAAAAACAAAGTTTCTTTTACTGAGTACAATTGCAGAAAAACACTTAGTTAACCCTTGGATGTAAAGTGCGCAAAAGATTCGAGCATCCAAAAACTACCAGCTTTGTAGCGTGTTACAATGGCGTGTATTTTACGCTACACAAAAAAAGGACAACTTGTAATTAACCTTCGCTTGTGAATTATGCTACAGGAAAAATGTATTTTTTGGCGGTGAAATAAACGTTTTCTTTTAGTCACCACAGCAGCAGAACAACGCTTAATTAACCCCTGGATGTAAATTGCGCAAAAGAATTGAGCAACCAAAAACTACGAGCTTTGTAGCGTGTTACAATGGCGTGTTTTTTACGCTACACAACAAGAGGAAAACTTGTAATTAACCTTCGCTTGTGAATTATGCTACAGGAAAAATTTATTTTTTGGCGGTGAAATAAACGTTTTCTTTTAGTCACCACAGCAGCAGAACAACGCTTAATTAACCCCTGGATGTAAATTGCGCAAAAGAATTGAGCAGCCAAAAATGAAGTGGTATTTGTATTGTAAAAACGCTGTTTCTTTAAATGAATACAACTGGAACAGGCTTAGATCACCTTTGGATATTCAATGTGCTGTGAGCAGATAGCATTAAAATGTATTAGCAGCTGCACTGGACACACACTGGACTTCAGATCCAATACCACACAAAATCCGAAATTTAACGTTAAGAGAAGCAGTCTTTGAGACAAGCTGAGACACCCCCCCAAAAATCGCTGTATAAAAATGAGTTCTTTAGTATCAGCTATCATAAGCAGCTGCGGCAGCACCTTCCCTAATCAGTATAGTGAGAGCGGTATGAGCTCCCAGCGTCGCGCCCGGACTTATATAGTGCGGTGACGTCACAGAATCCCGCCGGTCTCTGATTGGCTTCATCTCTGCAAATGTCATGCAGGCTATGCCCTTCTTCCTCCCAGAGTGCTTTGCCCCATGTAACGCCATGTGCTTGCAGTCATTTTATCAATCAAAAGCACACTTCATTCACCCGAAGTACCCCAAAGTTCGACTTCGTTCCAAACCGAACTTTTCCTGAAATTCTAAACGAATTCCACTTCGTTAAAATCAATTCGCCCATCTCTAGTCAGGAGCAGAAGAGGTGGTTTTCCGAGAGAAACGACTCAGGATAAGTGGTTTCAGCATGGAGACATGGAAGGAGTTCGGGACATGCATTGTGGGAGGAAGCCAGAGTTTATAACCCACAGGATTTATTTTTTTACAGCACCTCAAACGGTCCTAAGAAACGGGGGGCTCAGTTTGTAACTGGGAATCTTTAGGCGAATGTATCTTGAAGACAGCCAGACTCTGTCATCAAGAGCGAAGGACGATGGAAGCTTTCTTTTCTTATCTGTTCAGACCTGCATTTGGGCAGATGATCGTTGAAGAGATGTAAGGGTGTCATTCCAGATGACCACAAAATCACGAACCAGGATATCCACAGCAGGAACATCGGAGGACAAGGCCAGAGGGAGCGGTGGGCGGGGATGTTGTCCGTACACAATGAAGATTGGAGAGGCGCCCACAGACTCCGAATCCAGGGAGTTATAAGAGAACTCCGTCCATGGCAACAGACTGAACCAGTCATCCTGATAAAATGGTGTACATAGTTGCCCAGAATTTGGTTGACCCTCTCTTCTTGCCCATTAGTCTGAGGATGATAGGCCGAGGAGAAGTCCAGTTTAATTTGTAACTGGGAGCAAAAGGCACGCCAAAACTGTGACACAAACTGAACTCCTGATCCGAGACTATTTGTTGAGGCAGACCATTCAGCCGTAAGATGTTACATAGTACGGTTGAAAAATGACACATGTCCATCAAGTTCAACCAAGCGTGGGTAAAATATGGGTGAAGGGAGGGAGCAAGGGATTTCAAGCCCACCCTCCCCACTGGTGAATGCCCTGAAACCCACAGGGCAAGAACCAATCTGCTCCAGGGGAGACCCCATATCTGACCCCAGAGCCGCCACCAGCCAGGATTCAGAATTTTACATAGCTACGTACATATTAATATTCTTTCGTTTCAGGTAGTTATCTAAGCCTTTCTTGAAACTCCCAACTGTTCCTGCTGTGACCAGCTCCTCAGGCAGGCTATTCCACAGATTTACAGTTCTTACAGTGAAGAGATTGAATCCTTTTCTCTCTAGCCGAAGGGAATGTCCCCCCGTCTTTTGAGGGGGCTTTACATGAAATAATTTTTGACCATACTTTTTAGGACCATTTATTTGGATGAATGAGACTGCGAGGCGTTTTGCAAAACAAAGGATAAATGCAATCATTCTAGAAAAGATGCTCATTGACCCCAAATATGGTTGCTCTTCTTTGCACTCTCTCTAGCTCCATTACATCTTCCTATAAACTGGAGCCCAGAACTGAACAGCATATTCTAAGTGAGGTTGCACCAGTGCTTTATACAGCGGTAGAATTGTATCCTTTTACCATGATTCCATGCCTCTTTTAATACGCGCCAATATCTTACTTGCCTTAGGGGCAGCTGATTGACACTGCATGCTGTTCTGTAGTCTATGATCTACAAGAACGCCCAGATCTTTCTCAACAAGCGAGTCTCCAAGTTTTTTCTCCCCCTAGGACATATGATGTGCTGGATGAAGAGACTGGCGAGGCGTGTGGCAGTGGGTGAACCAGGCAACGGGATGAAATGCAACATTTTAGAAAAGTGGTCAGTGACCACCCAAATCATGGTATTATCGCAGGAGGGTGGAAGATCGGTGATGAAGTCCATGGCTATATGATTTCACAGTTAACTATAATAGGCAATGGTTGTAGCAGATCCGCCAACTTGAGTTGAGACGTCTTATTGCGAGCACAAGTGATTCAAGGTTGCACAAATTCTTTAAAATATTTAACAAGATCTGGCCAACGATAACAACAAGAAATTAAATGATAAGATTTTCATGAACTGGAGTTTCCGACCACCAGAGAGCAATGTCCCCATTGTAGAATATTCTTCTGGAGCACTGGGCATACGTACATCTTACCCGGTCGAACACGTTGGAGGTCTAGGGGAGTTGTGGAGATCAGATTTTCAGGAGGAAGGATGTGTCAAGGGACTCCCTCTTCCCCTATAATGTCAGAAGCATGGGAAAGAGGATCAACCTTGACATTCTTCCTTTCAGGATGGAAATGGATTAAGAAATCGAAACGGGAAAAGAGGGACCACCTGACTTGACGTGGATTTAGTCACTGGGCCATCTGGAGGTACAGAAGGTTTTAGTGGTTGGTGCAAATATTGACTGGACGACGAGCCCCTCCAGGAGGTGGTTCAAATCTTCCAAAGCCAGCTTGATGGCCAGTAACTCTCAATCTCCTACGGTGTAATGCAGGAGCAAAAATCTAAGATAAGAAACCACAAGTACAGGTCTTGCCTTTAGGACCCTTTTGTGAGAAGAGGCGTCAACTTCTAGGGAAAAAGGTTTCTCGGTAACTGGTCAAGATAGGTTGGGTGCAGAGGAAATTGCTCACTTTAACCTAGAAAAAGGCTTCTTCGGCCACTGGTGGCCAAGGTTATCTCGTCCTGAATAGCTACTTTATTGAGCATCCGTCCTTCCGAGAAAGGTGACCTTGTCGGGAAACTGTCCCTGGCTTGATTCACCCTTATAATTTCCTAGATACAATGAATAGTCCCAACATGTTTTGAATCCTACTTTTTCTCATAAGGGGACTTAAACTTTAGGAAATTGGTATATATTAAGAAGTATATACCCAAGGTAGAGAAAAGGGGTATCTATAAATATACAAAATCTGTGGGAATGAATACATTCAACAACACACAGATATGAAGGGGTGAAAAACAAAGCCAGACTGGGAAGGCTGACATGCATGTAGCAATGAAACAGCATGTCTGGCTGATTACCCTAGACGCATGGTATAGTGTTTGGTAACAATTAAGGCTAGTGCTAAAGAGGAAAATGCATCATTTATACAAACTTTTCATGCATTTACACACATGTTTTCCTTTTGATGCATTTTTGGTGTAAAAATTGCACCAATTATGCATCAAACAACAAATTACCTGTCTAACTGATGCACTTTTTTGAAAACACCACGGACTCTCTACTAACTTCAAATAAGCAGAAAATTCGAAAACTAAGGGTAACATATGGAGAAGGACTTGGGAATCCTGGTGGACAGTAAACTTAATTGTAGCAGCCAGTGTCAGGCAGCAGCAGCCAAAGCAAATAGGATCATGGGGTGCATTAAAAGGGGCATAGAGGCACATGATGAGAACATTATTCTCCCATTATACAAGTCACTGGTTAGACCACACATGGAATATTGTGTACAGTTTTGTGCACTGGTGCCCAGGAAAGACATTGTAGAGCTTGAACAGGTACAAAGGCGGGCAACAAAAATAATAAAAGGACTGGGTGGACTACAGTACACAGAAAGATTGGCAAGATTAGGGTTATTTAGTTTAGAGAAAAGAAGGCTTCGGGGGGACATAATAAATATGTTTAAATACATCAAAGGTCAATATAGAGATCTCTCCCAAGATTTATTTATACACAGGGCTGTATCTAGAACAAGGGGGCATCCTTTACGTCTTGAGGAACGAAAGTTTCTACATAAACATAGAAAGGGATTCTTTACTGTAAGAGCAGTGAGACTATGGAATTCTCTGCCAGAGGGACTTGTCATGGTGAATTCAATAACCGAGTTCAAAAAGGGTTTGGATGCATTTCTGGAGCATAATAATATAACAAGTTATAGTGACTAGGATTCAGGAGAGGGGTCATTGATCCAGGGATTTTTCTGATTGCCAGATTGGAGTCAGGAAGGAATTTTTCCCTAAAATGAGGACAATTGGCTTCTACCTCATTGGGGGTTTTTGCCTTCCTCTGGATCAACACCTTAGCACAACAGGCTGAACTAGATGGACGACTTGTCTTTTTTTTAGCCTTACAAACTATGAAACTATGTCAGAAAAGAGGCGCTTCCACGCAAGTTTTAAGGTGCATTAAATGAGTGTATAATGCACCTGAATAAATAAACTGTCAAAATTCTGGCATCTGGTATGCCTTGTATAGCATATTTAATGCACCTAATGTAGGCATATACCAAAAAAAGGCGCATAGCATATCATTGCTAGCATATTTGATGCACCTACTTTAGGCGTATTCAAAAGTGTCATGCCTGGCATAAAATGCGTCTAGTTTTGGTGTACGACAGTTCATTTATAAAGAGTTAACATGTCGCCCTATGTGTTTTTGATGCATAAAACACACATTTTACATGTTAAAATATGCATGAATAATGCTGTATGAATCCTCCAGACAACCCCATTAAGGATGTTATTTCGTGGTGCTTTAAAAATATCTGTTACTTTTTGTTAAATATTTTTGTTCAATAAAAAAATAACTGAAACAAAAGAAATAAAGTTTTATCTGTGACCTGCAGTTAATGCATGATTGACATTGATTGGACTGAGATGTGACTGTACAATGATCTTAGGCCATGTTCACACGGCTTAAAATGGGCCGTATTTCGGTCCGTAATTACGCGCCGAAGTGCGCCAAATTAAAGGGGCCCGGAAAAGGGGCCCATTCATTACGGTAATTCACGTTCTCATAGAAAAACTATGGATTACGTCTCCTCTCCCACGCCCGGCGAATCCGCCGGGCGGGGGGGTATAATTGACATGTCACTTTCTGCGGCGTATAGCGCCGCTAGCAGTGATAGTCAATGGGCGGCGAAGTGCCGGCCCCTGCTTATCCCGCTCCCGCCCGCCCCGTCCACACGGGTAAATGCGGGCGAAAAATTAGTTCCCCCAATTAAGCCGTGTGAACATAGCCTTAATATTACATGTGGTAACAAATAGTACATGTTGGTTTAATCCAATGTACATTTAACAGTACTGCAAATCATGCCTCTTACCCATATCCCTTGTTCTTTTTTCTCAATGAAAATCACTTGGACAGCATATTTATAATGGTCAAATGCCATCTCTTTCACTTCTCTGAGGATATCACTTGTCAATGAAATGGATAGGGATTTACAAGCGTCTGGATCATATGTCATATTTTGAACGTTGTCCTGTGTAGGCAAATGCAAAGACAAATGCTTACTAATACATATATTCTTGTACGATTATCTGACAGAAAAACATCTTATTCCAAAAATATGTGTATTTATCCCCATAGTTACCGTATATACTCGAGTAGAAGCCGAGTTTTTCAGCACAAAAAATGTGCTGAAAAATCCCCCCTCGGCTTATACTTGAGTCACTGTCAGCACTCGGGCGCTGCGATGGCCCGAGTGCCAACAGGGACGCTTCAGCTATATGCGACTCCTCAAGGAGCGCATATAACTGAAGGCCGAGTACAGCCGACAGCGTCAAGGCATTGCGGTGGCCCATGCGCTGTCAGTGAACTCTTCACTTGTATACGACTCCTCCGGAGCGCATGCAGGAGAAGAGATACCACTGCGGAGCAGAGAGCGAGTGCTCCGTGTTCCGCAGTGGACTCCGGGCGGCCGCAGACTCATGGCCATCCGGAGTTTCCGGCATAGGCAGTGTGTGTCATCACGCTGCGTGCACGACCTGATGACATCACCCGCCTGTGCCAAGAAGATGGAGGAGAGCGCGCGGGAGGCGGAGCAGCGGGGAGCAAGGTAAGTGGTTTTGTTTGTTTTAATACCCTGCCTATACCTGCCTATAACCTGCCTAGGGGGACCTATACCCTGCCTATGAGGACCTATACCTGTCTATAACGACCTATACCTGCTTATAACCTACCTAGGGGGACCTATACCTGCCTGTAACCTACCTAGGGGGACCTATACCTGCCTATAACGACCTATACCTGCCTAGGGGGATCTATACCTGCCTATAACCTGCCTATGGGGACATATAGCTGCCTATACCTACCTATAACGACCTATACCTGCCTATAACCTGCCTATGGGGGACATTAAACTGCCTATACCAGCCTATATCTACCTATGGGGGACATTAAACTGCCTATACCTGCCTATAGGGGACATTAAACCGCCTATATCTGCCTATGTCATTTTATTGGTATCTATTTTTATTTTTTAAATTCACCAGTAGCCGCTACATTTTGCACTCTAGGCTTATACTCGAGTCAATAAGCTTTCCCGGTTTTTGTGGCAAAAGTAGGTGCCTCGGCTTATACTCGGGTCGGCTTATACTCGAGTATATACGGTATGTCTTACTGAAAGTATTAGAAAAGAAATAAATAAATACACTCAAAGCTCAGGTAAAGTTGTATAAACTTACCACATATGGCATAGCCCATCATTTTGCCACCTGGCTCCCAGATTAATAAGGGTGGCTATGTCTAAAATGCTGCACACTGATGTGGCAACATGTATGAACATTTGCGCTAACAGGCCAATTCTAAATAGCTTTAAGGCAGTGTAGAATGCGGTAGAATGTATGAACCTGTTCATACAGGCGCAGTCTTGTGCCAAAATGACAAGTCTGGCTCAGACAGACCACCTTTAACCTGGTCTGGCTGTTCTAACTGTTATGTGCCTAGGTTTGGTGTCAAACATTCATAAATATCTAACTCTACCAATGTTGTGCGACGCCCCCAGAATGCCTCAAATCTTTGGCGCATTAAAAAGTGTCGCTCCGGCACTTATTTCGTCAAAGTTTGGAGTGCGACTGTTCATACATCTATAGAACAGGTCAACAAACTACTTTTTGGCACCCAATAAACTGGTGCACGCCCCCTTCATAAAGTCCCCTTGATTTTAAACCCACCCGCCCTTCCCTCACTGCCTTTGAGATCCCCAAGATCTGTTTATCTTATGTGTTCTTGTCTGAACACGTAGAAGAGGCTCGCGCTTCATTCTAAGTGAATTTAAGCCTCTCCTCTGTGTTGGGGAAAAAAATTCAGAAGTAAAGAGGAGCCAAATACCAGGGAGCTCTGATGCAGCAGAGGGCAGGTAGGTTAGTATCAATATTTTTTTCTTTTTTTGCACACTCTGACCCCCACATAATTTTTTTAATGGACAGCCCCTTTAATATCTTCACTCCTCAAAAATCATTACATGACATCCATGGAAAGTTGTATACTGATAATAGTAGCATCTTAAGGGCGTATATATCCTGTAAACAGTTGGATCTCTCAGGGAGGTTTTGGGTGAAATAACTTATCAAAACACCTAGTAAAGAAAAGAGTTGAGGGATGAACTCTGAGTTATACTTTTACTAAAGAGCAAGTCTATATTAGGCTGTTTTGTATGAAACTGTATTAGCGCTCTTATAGAGGTGCATGGAGCCTCTACTGTACTTTATATGGAGGCATATGAAGTTTTTTAGTGAAATAATGAACAAATCAGACAGAACTAAAATTATGGCATATTACATTGTACATCATACATACGGGGCGACATGTCCCAACATGCCCACGTTAGTTTTTTGCCGTATGCGTCTCCCGATTTTGTAGTGTACTCCAAGTGTACGGTGGTTGTTGGCGCATTGTACGCCATCTTTTGTGTGGCTGTATGCGCCTTTTTTAGCCATACACGTGTGCCACATTTTTATGGGGCTTACACTGTCGGCTGTTTTCTACGTGTGATTTTACGCGCTTCGCGGCATTTCGTCGTGCATGAGTGTGTGCCTTTTTTGCCGGCTGGTGGCGTTAGATTTGCATTGTCCGAACTTTTGTCATTCGTGGACAACAAGTTCTGCGCAGTGATGTGTGCGAAAATGTGAGCACATAACCTGGCACTTTGCAAATGCGCCCCCTTTTTATTTATTGCTCCGGGGTTCATTGCAGAACGTCGCTATGTACTTATTTCTGGCTGCTGGTTGAAGTTGTAGATTGTGCGCCTACTGTGTGCGCTCTGATGTTGAATGTTGCTCCCAACTCTGCTCAAATGCCAAATGCGCTTAATTTTCGAATGCGCCCCAAAAGCGATTATGACAAAAATTCTGAGGGAGCCAGAAAGGGCGTACAAGCATGCGCCCCAATCCATTCATGCGCCGCGAAGACAACATACGCTCCAAGACAAACCTACGCGCCGTTAACAAATGCGTAGAACTAACGAATGTGCCTAGTTTTGAAGTAAACAAGCTGGAATGCCCAAACAGGCGCCCCAAACAACACACTCGATGAAAAAGGTGTAATGCCTAAAACATTCCGACAGACGCAAATACAACCACTTTACAAAAAAAGCGCAGAACAAATAAGGAAATACATTTCGAGGGTATGATACTTTATGCCGCATTCAAACTGGCGTACGGAGGCCACTTTTGGGACATGTCACCCACGATGAGTATTTTACATAGGACCGTTGACGTTCTTTTGATATTTATAAGGGATTTTCATACCCTGACACCAAAAACTACCAGTGAGTGCCGCCCAAACATAACTGTACTTTTTCTAATGAGAGTTGGAATATTAACCCCAAAATGATTCAGCTGTTTCGGATTATTTTTTTCCTCTCCACCTTCCAAGACCCTGTGTTATATCTGATTTTTAGAGTTGCACTTTTACAGATGTACTAAAGTACTGCAGTATGTAGGTATTTCATTAATCTGTTATTACATCTTGCCTATGGCAGGAAGTAATAGGAGCACATTTGTGGCAGACACAGAGGTCTTCATTAGGCTTTTGGCTGCTGTGGCAGTCAAACTGTACCCCGCGATTGCCTCATTGGGGGAGGGGGAGAACAGCAGCCGTAACTGACTAACATCTATATATGGAAAAAGAAGATAAACAGAAGACCAGGGAAACCTAGCGCTGAAATGGAGGAGCAGAGGAAGGAGAGTAGGGACTTTTTTCTAAATGAGGCACCAGGAACTTACTATTAACTTTTAGGAAACATCCAATTCCTTAAAGTAACAGAGTTGAAAGATCACTTTCAATTCGACACATACTGCAGTGAAGCCCTGGAGAACAATGGAGGAAATATAGTCCTACTTTTCTACGGCTTTTTTTGCCCCAACGTACACGTTATGGCCCGTTCCACCCCCTTTTTCCCGGATTTCCCGGATTGACGATCACAATCCGTTGGCAAATCATCCCAAATAAGTCACAGCCTATTTTTTATTGATTTCAATAAAAAAACGACTCGTCGTTCACACGACGCGTAGTTTTCCCTTCCGGATTGCCCCCGCGGATTGACGACGGCAATCCCGGGCGGAAAAACTTTTACAGCAATTATTTCGGGCGATTCACCACCCACAAAGTTGGGATGGGAATCCGTCGGAATCATTACAAAAAACGTGCCACCTTAGTAACTTTTTTGCAACTGTTTTAACTGATTTCATAACGATTTAGCAGAATCGGCAATCGTTGTAATAAGTTACGTTCTGAAATAAGCCGTGTGAACGAGGCCTATCTCTGCCAGACAGAAAAGACTATGCCATTGTGTCTGGCACACGTATGAAAGCTAATTTCTAATTGATAAAAGCCTTTCTTCAGCCATTGTAACCTAAAGTACATGTTACTAAGGGTGCTTTCACACAGTGTGTTTTTGATGCATATTTTTGATGCGTTTTTTTGTGTTTTTTTGTGCGTTTTATTTAGTTGCGGATATTTAATGCAATGCTTTATACACAAACATTACTTGACTTAAAAAAGAACCAGTAGGATGTCTAAAATTCCCAAAACCTGCTCTGTGATCCTTCTAAACATGCATGCCTCTGTTTATACTTGGTTATACTATCCAGGGTTATACTGTGGTATCAATAATCATTATATGTATACATTTGTTTTTACTGTATGCTTCTGTTTAGTAAAATGCAGCATACTTTTCTATACAGAGGGGAAAAAAAGTATACTGATGTATATGAACCTCATGCATGCCAAAAATACATTTTTTTTACTTATGAGGAGTCCATAGAGCCCTATTTTTAGTGTCTGTGCTGGGTTCTTCTCACATATATGCCAAGCAAAAAAGTGTAATCGGAGGCCAATACATGATAATGAAAAGTTAACACTTCTTGCCAAAAAACTAAAAGGATTTCCATCATACTCCAGCCACAAAAGTTATGCTTCATCAGGTAATAGAACATATCTGATGAATACATAGCTGTAAGTTATAGCTCACAGATAACTCATTTCATAGTACTTTTATTCAGGCCCCATTATTTTTTAACTAAAACAGGGAAAAAGGCAAGAGGAAACATTTCCCTTTGCTAAAATAATGCATCTCCCCAGCTTTGGTTAGCATTGAATAACGAGCCCAAGTAGAACAATTCTATAAATTCTTATTACTTGTTGGGTATTTAGTAGCATACCTTAAGAATTTGTTCTATTTTCTTTGTAACTATGTTAGAACAAAATCTTCTTCTGGGTTTCATTATATATGTGTTAGCATATTTTATTTTTACTTTCGAATCCTCTTCAGGGAAGCCAGACTTTGTAAATGCTACTTCATAAGATGCATCTTTTATCTTCTCCTTCAATGCTTGGGAATACTACACAGAAAAAAATGACATTTTATTAGGAAAACATGAATACAGATTCTGGTATGTCACATCCATAGCGGTCGTGGTTTTTAATCATGAGATGATTACTTACATGTGGACACTTCTCTACTAAATCCTGTGAGAGTTAAAGTGGTTGTCTCACTACAACGATTCATCATACCTTAGTAGTGTTATCTCAGTTTTCTTTTTGAATTCAAGGGCGTTTACTGGCTTTACTAGCTTCTACTGGCCTGCAATGACGAGCTGCTGAGGACACCAAATCTGTAGCTATAGCGACCAGTGCCTGTAGCCAATGAGGTGAGATCAAACAGGTCTGTAGCTATAGCAAACTGAGAAGCTGATGCAGCCCATACAAGAGGGGATATCTAGACATACAGTACAGACCAAAAGTTTGGACACACCTTCTCATTACAACAGTTTTCTGTATTTTCATGACTATAAAAATTTTAGATTCACACTGAAGGCATCAAAACTATGAATTAACACATGTGGAATTGTATACTTAAAAAAAAGTGTAAAACAACTGAAAATATGTCTTATATTCTAGGTTCTTCAAAGTAGCCACCTTTTGCTTTGATTACTGATTTTCCCACTCTTGGCATTCTCTTGATGAGCTTCAAGAGATAGTCACCTGAAATGGTTTTCACTTCACAGGTGTGCCCTCTCAGGTTTAATAAATGGGATTTCTTGCCTTATAAATGGGGTTGGGACCAACAGTTATGTTGTTCAGAAGTTAGGTGGATACACAGCTGATAGTCCTACTGAATGGACTGTTAGAATTTCTATTATGGCAAGAAAAAAGGATCTAAGTAAAGAAAAACGAGTGGCCATCATTACTTTAAGAAATGAAGGTCAGTCAGTCCAAAAAATTGGGGAAACTTTGAAAGTGTCCCCAAGTGCAGTGGCAAAAAATGTCAAGTGCTACCGAGAAACTGGCTCACATGAGGACCGCCCCAGGAAAGGAAGACCAAGAGTTACCTCTGCTGCGGAGGATAAGTTCATCCGAGTCACCAGCCTCAGAAATCGCAGGTTAACAGCAGCTCAGATTAGAGACAATGCCACACAGAGTTCTAGCAGCAGACACATCTCTACAACAACTGTTAAGAGGAGACTGTGTGCAGCAGGCCTTCATGGTAAAATAGCTGCTAGGAAACCACTGCTAAGGACAGGCAACAAGCAGAAGAGACTTTTTGGGCTAAAGAACACAAGGAATGGACATTAGACCAGTGGAAATCAGTGCTTTGGTATGATGAATCCAAATTTGAGATCTTTGGTTCCGACCACCGTGTCTTTGTGCGACGCAGAAAAGGTGAACGAATGGACTCTACATGACTGGTTCCCACCGTGAAGCATGGAGGAGGAGGTGTGATGGTGTGGGGGGTGCTTTGCTGGTGACATTGTTGGGGATTTATTCAAAATTGAAGGAATACTGAACCAGCATGGTTACCACAGCATCTTGCAGCGGCATGCTATTCCATCCGGTTTGCGTTTAGTTGGACCATCATTTATTTTTCAACAGGACAATGACCCCAAACACACCTCCAGACTGTGTAAGGGCTATTTGACCAAGAAGGAGAGTGATGGGGTGCTACGCCAGATGACCTGGCCTCCACAGTCACCAGACCTGAACCCAATCGAGATGGTTTGGGGTGAGCTGGACCGCAGAGTGAAGGTAAAAGGGCCAACAAGTGCTAAGCATCTCTGGGAACTCCTTCAAGACTGTTGGAAGACCATTTCAGGTGACTACCTCTTGAAGCTCATCAAGAGAATGCAAAGCAGTAATCAAAGCAAAAGGTGGCTACTTTGAAGAACCTAGAATATAAGACAGATTTTCAGTTGTCTCACACTTTTTTGTTAAGAATATAATTCCACATGTGTTAATTCATAGTTTTGATGCCTTCAGTGTGAATCTACAATTTTTATAGTCAAAAAAATACAGAAAACTGTTGGAATGAGAAGATGTGTCCAAACTTTTGGTCTGTACTGTAGGTAGGATATGTTTAATTAACACATTTTGCAAAGTGACTTGTTTTTGCAAGATTTTTAACATAAAATGCAACCCTTAGGGCATGTTCCCGTGGCCAAAACCTCGTCGAACCTCGCCGCAAACATGCGTCTCCCGACGCGGGTTTGCGGCGCGGGCGCTGGGCGTGGCTTGGGGCACGGCTTGCGCCGAGGGTTTGCCCCCATGCAAATTAATAGCAGGGGGCAAGCCGCACCGCGAGCAGCGGCCCAGCTGCGCACCACCCGCAGCGACGCCCGCAAAAGCACCGCACGGCCGCCGCGCAGAGCACTCTACGTCAAGAATTGACAGGAGAGTTCTCCACACGCGCGGGTTTGGCCGTGGCCCCGAAGCCGTGGCCAAACCCACGGCGTGTGAATATTACCGCGGTTTCCAATAGGAAACCATGTTAATAAACTAGGCGCGATTTGGGCGCGGTTTTGGCCGCGGAAACCACGTTGGAACCCGCGGCCAGAACCGCGCCCCAATCCGCCGTGTGAACAGGGCCTTATAGTGAGACAACCCCTTTAAGGAAAATAGGCATGAGACACATGTGTTTAGGACACATAGATGAATGAGGCATGGGAATGTATTACAACTCTTGGACTACCACCATCATAACCTTCTAACATAGACATTGAAAAGTTTGTAGAAACTACATCTCTTGCCCAAAATATAGAACAGTTACAAAGAGCATCTGTGTTTCCATACGAAGCTATAGATTTATAGTTTTTAATTTTCCCCTTTGATGGGGGCCACAGAAATTTGGGAACATTTATTTACAATTTTCCCCCCACAGTTTAAAGGCAATTTAATTACAAGGGGTTTTGTAGCATTTTACATTAAGCCATTACTGATTTCCCCTAGCGGTTTCAGAAAAACATACTATACCCCCTTTTCTCCACTTGAAAATAAAGGCAATTTTCCCCAAATTAAGGATGTGTGGGGGGGAAACATATATTTTTCTAATGCTTTGGTAATAAGTTTGTGGGGCAAAAAACATTATTACACATAAAAGTTTTGTTTGAAATACATATACCCCAAAGATGGCCCCCGTTTCCTGGACCCCCTCCCCCCCTATGTCCAGCTTGGCCCGGGGTTAAAACCCAGACCATATCTGGAAAACCCAAATCAATAGTGCCAAAATTCCCCTGAAGACTAAAAGAAAAAAAAGGAACTTGGGCCAGCCCCTAAACCCAGTTTTTTTAAAAAAATCCATTTTTATTGTAATAAAGTTTTCCTTTCTGGGTCTGCTTCACATTTGAAAAGGAACCCCATCCCAGCTCTGTGTCGGGCCCCCATTTCTTCATCCCGGAAATTTCGGGTGTTAAATTTTGGAAACACCCATAGTCACGCGGTGAAACCCCTAAACCCCCAACATTTGATCCCCAGTACGTGGGGCAGTACCAGGACGGGACCCCTTTTCCCTTGAGGGCCCTGAGGGTGCCCCCACCTGGGCTTTACCTGGCCCTTTCCCCAAAACCCCGGGAATTTAAATCACCCTCCACTTAAAAAACATGGAAAAATCTGCTGGGTTTTTTTATTTGGAAATCTGTACTTGCCTGTGTTTTTTGGAGGGTTTCCCGGGTTTGGGGTTTCAGGGTTTTTGGGCGGGGTCACCCCGGGTTTTTCGGGGTTCACGCGGGAGCGTTCCCCGCGGGTAGGGCCCCTCAAAACCTGATCCCAGCTGCCGACCCTTTGCCTAAACTACGGGTCTGTGATCATTTGGGTAGACCCTGCGGCCCAAGTACTGACACCAGGGGGTTTTAAATTTTTGGAAAACCCTACCTAGTTTGGGCTTATGCTGTCAGTTGCAGACAAAAAAATTTGAGTAGGAAATTCTACCCTAGACTGAAGCAAAAATGTTGCTGGTTGCAGACTAGGGGGAAGATTCTAGCGAGATTGGAACACAGAGAACATTTTTGGACATTTGCGGGAATAACAAATTTTACCCTAATCGGGCCAGCGCCCAATTTGCAAAAGTGGGGGGAAAAATTTTTAAAAGCAGGGGGACTCCCCCCTAACCGGTAGCTCGAGGGGGAGGTACGCTAGTACGTGTGCGTCTAATAAGAAAAAATAAGGGGGTTTGTTAGGGATTAGGTTCCCCCAAAGTTTTGTAAAGGGGAAAAGACGGCCCGGTTTAGAGGGCTCAGTCTTTCCGCAGGACCTAGGGTCAAAGAAAAGGGAAAGAAGAAATGTAGAGAAGGTTAAAAAGTTAATAAAACATGTGTGGTTTTTCACCGGGAAAGGGTAGATTTAAACCCTAATTGTGGGCTTTAAAATGGGGAAAAAACAACAAGGGGGGGGTTTTCACGAAAAGCAAGCTTTTTAAAATGTTGCATTAGTTTGGAAAAAGACAGCTAAAAAGATATAAAAAGGGGGTGGGCTCGGAGACGGGAACCCCTGTGGGGATAAAAAAGGGAAAATTTTTTGGGTTTTATAAGAATTTTTCAGGGAAAAATTTGTCCACCCCCCTTTATTAAAGGGAGCTGATTCTAAGTGCGGGGTTTGGGGGGGTGTCCCAAAAATTTGGGGCCCAAGAAAAACCCCCGCCCCCCTGCTAATATTGGGGTTTTTGTGTGGCGGGGGACGCCCAAAAATCCTGCCCCCTTCCTTTCCCACCCAAATTTTCCGGGTTGCCACGGGTCCCTCCCACAAACCTTTTCCCTCATTTCCCCAAACTCCCGTCATTTCCCTTTCACCCCCTGAAAGTCACCCGGGATCCTGCCCCTTTTTCACCCCCAAAGGCCATGCCCTCAAACCCCCTAAATCCGGGTGTTACTACTTCCGAAACCCCCCTCCGGAAGGGGTTTCAACCTAGTCCAGCCCTTTCCTTTGTGGGGGGCCATCCTTGTACACCTCTATCCCCTTTGAAACTTACTCCCAAGGTACGTACTATGTCCCAAAAGGACCCAAGTGACCCCCTTTTTTTTCCAATTAAATTTTTTAAGGGAATAGCCCTCTTTCTACCCGGTTTTTTCCGTGATCGGATAAAGAAAATTAAGGAAAGGGGTTGAAATAGATAAACCGCAGTTTGGTCCATTTTCCCGGAGTTCTTTTTCAGAGGAATATCCTCCCCTACCGCCAAGCCCGGTTCCACAACCGGGGGACCCCGCACACGTAGAGAAAACATTTTAAATGAAAGATAGCCCCCAACCTGGGATCCACGGGTTTTGAACGCCCTCATCGGGTTTCCAATCAGATGGTACTGTCACCCGGGCCCCCCGGTGAAAGGGACAACCCCCCCCGTGTTGGGCCATAGTGAATGCACCCAAACCCAACCAACTACAACTTTTGGGGGGGGCCCTCCCCAAAAAAGCCATAGCCCCCCCAACCCGGGAAAGGGGAAATTCCATTCAGCATGACAGTGCCCGGGCCATCATGAGAGCCATGGCCCTTTACTTACCCACCAAAATTTTCCCACCCCCCCCGGGAAAAAACTCCCTTGCAATTTATTATTCATGCTGTAGGTCCTGTAATGATTTTAAAGGGCATAATCAATGTTTTTCCCAATTTTGGCTTCTAAGTTTGAAAGAAATCCTTGCTCTGGCACAAAACAAAAGAACATTAAAAGTTTTGGCCCTTCCAGCCTTTAAAGGGGCTGGCCTCTTAGGGGTTTTCCCGTCACAGCCCTGACTCAAACAATGGTTCAGGCCATATTGGGAAACATCCCCCCAAAAACATCACTTGAGGAAATTTTTCTTGTCAGCAGTGCCCCCACCACAGTTGCGGTTTCGGCAGAAGCCTTTTAGAAACCCCTTAACGACTCAACCCCTCCACTCCAAAAAAATTAAAACCGAAATCCAGAAGTTCCGGAAAAGGGAGTTTTCCCCAGGCATCCCCAGGTTACACCCCCAAACCCTACACCAGCGGGAAAAAGCTCTAAAAAACCCCCCCTTCCAGAAAGAAATGTTTTGCAGGGGAAATGTTTTTGGGGAAAGTTTTTGACCCCAAGACTCCCAGTGGGGCAGGTAAAGGGTTTTAAAAACCACAGAGCCAACACGGGGAAAAAATCCCCATGGAGGAAAAAAGGCCAGCCCTTTCCCCCTTCCCACCAGCCCCTCCCGGGTTCGGGCTCAGTTAAAAAAATTAAGCATAAGCAAAAAAAAAACCAAGTATGTATCCTTTTAAACCCAACCCAAGTGAACCGATTGCCCACCCAAACTACCGCCCCCGGATAAACACCCCAATGCCTTTTTAAAAGGAAGGCTCAGACAAGTACAAAAAAAACTTTCTCCCTACATGGAAAACCCTTGAGCCCTCATTGCCCTTTAAAGGCCGGGGAAGGTTTTTCGGGCCGATAAACAAGCTTATCTGAAAAAATAAAAAGATAAAGGGCCCCTTTAGGATTTACCCCTTCTGGGGGAATAAAAAACCCCCTGTTTCGAAAAATTTGAAAAATTGGGCACGTGACCCCCCTTTTCTGAAATTTCATCAAGTATCTCTGATTTCAACAGGATACAGGGATCTGTTGGAAATTTTTTATACCAAGGGGAATTACTTTTCCCCTGTTTTGCGACCCAAGGTTTTGTACCAGAGTTAAGTTTTCAACCAAAACCTACTATTTCACATCTTTTGGGTTAAGGGGCCTAAAGGAAGATTTTAAGAAAAAACTGGTAAGGCCGCCCAGAGTATTTGGATTTTGGATCCTAGGAAAATTTTTTGTTTTATTGCCAAAACCCTGGAAAAGAAAGAATTTCCAAGCGGGGATCAAAAAAAAATCCCCCAAAGTAAACCCGCCCCTCCAAGTTTAAAGATGTTGTTACCCCTATCTTTTTTTTCAAAAACCCCCCTCACCTGGGGGCCCCTGGGGCCCTACACCCCCAAGTATATGCTCCCCCCGTCTTCTGGGGGCCCACCCTTCCAAATTCGGGCTTTCTTCCTTTTTTCCCGCTGGGAAAAGGGGGCAAAAACACCCGGCCCCCAAAAAATTTGGGCCCGGGGCCCCCCAAAGTTAGCCAAAAACCCAACATCGTGGTACCCACCCCCGGGGCCCACCCCCCCACGTGTTTTCAAGTGTGGAAAGGAGGGACATAAAAAGAGAAATTTGCAGATCCGAATTTTCCCAAAACCCACCGGCCCGAAACAAACCCCTCCCCCGGGGGCCTCCCCAGAATTTTGCCAAAAAAATGCTTTTACTCTCCCCCCTCCCCGTGAAATTCAATATCGACCTGGGGGGAATAATGGAAAACCCTTTTTTCCCACCTTCCCACCAAATTTTTAACCCCCACAAAACACAATCAAACCCCTGTCTCTACGTTCAAGTTGCGTGGCGATAACCCTTACCATTTCTAGTTGCAAAGGGTCCCACCCAAGGCCCGGGTTATGGGTTTAAAAAAAGCCCTTTCCCTTTTCAAATTTTCCCCATCTCTTGTGATTCAGTCCCCTGTGTTGGATTTGTTTGGGAACCCTTTACATCATCAAAACTTACCTTTCCAACCCCTCGGGGGCCCCCAACCCCGGGAAATGTTGTAGTTTAAAACTCATAGTCTCCCCCAAACCCCTGTCCCCCAAATTTACGGGGAGTGGCCCTTTTCTACAGAAACTCAAAGCAAACTATTCTTATGTTTAAAGGGATGGAATGCATTTTGGACCTCCTTCACCATTTTCCCAAAGGAAAAAATCCTTTTTTACTCATATTTCCTCCCCCTTAATTTTTTTAAAATTTTTTCTCCTTTGGGGGGACATACTGCGCAAACCCCCGGGACTACTATGCAAAACCAGCTACCAGAAAATTGTGGTCCAAAGGGCCCGATGATATTGACACTTCCCAAAACCCCGGGGGAAGGGGTTTTTTCTCAAACCAGGGGCTACTATCCCTCGTTTTACCACAGTACTCGCTAAAGCCTGCACAAGGGGCCCTCCCTACAAGCCCGGGATCCTACACTCCTCAGAAAGGGGGGGGCGTTTTAACCCTTTGGGAAATCTTTCCCTCCCAAAACAAAACCACTGTTTCCTGGGGGAAGAAGACCCCCCAGGTGAACCAAAAAATTCCCAGAATGGTTCAGGCCCTTAGAGCTGTCAAAAAAGGGCCCCCCATTCTGGAGACCCCGATTGTCCCAAATCCCCACACTCTATTTCAGCACTATACCACCTTCTGCCCCCAAAATTTTACAGTGGTTGGGGGCCCCGCAAATGCCTTTTTTTAGCGTCCCTTTTCCATCGGGTGTCCCAAAACTTATTTGCCCTTTTACCCTTTCAGAGGCCCCAAAAAAACACCTGGACCCGTGATGCCCCCCAAGGGGCTTTTAAACCCCCCAACCACTTTTTTCAAAACCTACAAACCTGTTGTGCCCTGGAGGGTGACCCCTCCAAAAGTTACCCTCCCCCAATATGTGGGGTGACCTTTTTTAAAATGTGCTGTAAAGGGCCGTCAACTTGCAACACTATTCTTTGTCTTTCTACAACCTTTTTGGGCCCCAATCAAAATCTAAAGTTTTTATGAAGAAACTCCAATGGGGGCACTACTCAAGTTTTACTTTTTTGGGCCACCCGGGATTTCTCAAGGTTCCCGCACCCTCAAGAAGACCGCCAAATTTGCATCAGAGGGCAAACCCAAAAACCCCGTGGAACAAAACAGTTTTCAAGTTTCCCTTTGGGATGGGGACTTTTCTGTAGGGCAAGGATCCTTAATGCTTTCAGTCCACATGGAAAACCCTTTTTAGAAGCCCTGAAGAAAACCATTCTTTGGGATTCCCCGAACCAAAACCTTTCTTTGAGGTGAATGATGGGTTTTTTTGAAAGTCCCCGAAAAAAAATCGTTTGGGCAGTGCCCCCCCGCGCTTTTGGGATTTTTCCCGAAAAAAAACCAAACCTTTTCCCCTTTTTTGGGTTCTAAAATTGTCGGGGGAAAAAGCTTTAGGAGTCCTGGGCCCCAAACCCCCCGGTGGACGGATGAGGCCTCTTGGTTTTCTTACTTTCCCCACGCCCAACCCCTGGCACAGAAAGGCACCCAAATTTTGGGGGGGCCGTTCTTGGGGCTCAAGCCCTTTTTGGATAAGACTTTTGATATTTTTTTTGGGCCACCCCGATACCGTCCAGGCACCTCATGATTTGAAAACCCCCATTAGATCTAAGTCACAAAAACATTTATCAACACAAAGCCAAATGCGTCCCTTCAATGCTCCCTTCAAATTCCTTCCAACGTTACGTTACAAAGATGCAGCCTTTTCAAAACCCCCGGCCCCCTGCTTTTCCTTTTCTCCCGGGGGGAAATTAAAGGGCCCCGGAGGGCTTACTTCCCCAATTTCCCCCACTCCAAAGTGATATTTTATGGAAACCCCGGGTGGCCCTTTAATTTTATGAATTTTCCTTGAAATCCAAAGCAGCAAGAAGGGGGTCAAAAATCTTCCCCCCAAAGTTTTTGGGGAAACAAACCCAAGTTTATCATGCAGACTTTTGCTATTCATGATGGATCTAGAAATTTTCCCGGGTGAATAAGGGAAGTTTCATACTGGATATGCTGTGAAAAATCCCCACGGGCTCTTTGTTTCCTTTCAGGGGGCACTCCCACCCCCAAATAAACAGCACAAGAACTGAGCCGAAACCCTGACGGTGGCTTCAGACTTTTAAAGGAGAAAACATGTAAAACATGTAAAGGGGGAAAACATTTTTTACTGACTCCCAAAATATCATTTTGGGATTGCACATGATTTTTTTTCCAAACCCGGGGGCCAGAGGGGGAAAAGAACCCGGGCCCGTGGGGGTTTCCCAATTTAAGAATTTTTAATTTTAAATACAGAATCTTTCCCGGAGGGCACTAACCCTCCCCCCCCCAACAAGTAAACAATCATTTTTAAAATGAAAGCAAAATGGTAAGCTGGGGCTCAGAGGAGGCGAAAGGGGAACCCATCTGGCAGACCAAAAAAGCTAAGTGGGCTGCACTACAACCCCTGAGAGAGGAAGCGGTGTTTTGTAAAGACAAGACTCAATCCAAGATGCAGAGGAAACCCGTGAAGTCCCCAGAAAATGCGTAATGGAAAAAGGCAGGGGGAAAAAAAATTTCAAATTTTCAGAGGATGCCTCGGAGGAAAAAAAAGGAAAAGGGAAAGGGAGCAAGAAGGGGCTCGGGCGAACTGATAGCACCCCAGGTGGACTAAAGGGGTTTGGGGGCTGGGGGGGTGTCTCCCCGCCTTTCTCTATCCAGCAGTGGCCCAATGGGCGCATGGGGTTACTCATAGGGGAAAGAAACCCAAAAGACAGGTGCTTTTGAATAAAACCCATGTGGCCCCCGGGGGTTTTCCACTAAGGCAAGCTAAATACACCAAGAGCTGCCCAGATTTGCAAAACCTGCAAAACCCCGGCCCCGGGCTGAGTCAGTGCCAAAAAAGCATTTAGCCAAACCACAATACCCCTTTTCCCAAAAGGGTTCAAATTGACCACCATCCAATTACCCCAAAAACGGACGCTACAGTATGCATTGGTAGTGGGATATGTTTTTTCCGGATGGCCAAAAAGCATACCCGACTTCTAACATGCCCGCAAGAAATACCATCAAGAAACTTCTAACAGGGGGGGTGGGGTCGTTTTGGAGTCCCGGAAGTGGTGGAGAGTTACCAGGGGCCCGCATTCACGCAGAAATAACCAAAACTTTTTGGAAAAGGGGGGGGCGGATAGGTCTACACACTCCCTAGTCACCCCAGAAGGGAATGGGGGAAGGTTTTGGGGACTGAACCTTTTACCTTGAAAAAAAAAATCCTCAAAGGGATCAAAAGGGGGGTGTTCCCCGCCCCGGGCCCCGAGATTTTACCAATAGCGTGTACTCAGTAAGAAAAAACCCCAAGGGCAACCCCCTGGCTTTTTTCCCTATGAAATTTCTCTTTGGGGGGGCCCCCGAGGGTGGCGGGTCCCCCCCCCAACAGTTTAAAGTTTGGGGAAATGATAGTCCCTTTTGAATTTTGTGATCCCTGTGTAAAGAATTGGGAAATAACACACGCTTTATTTTTTTTTCCTTTTCCCGATTTCCCAAAATCGAAACCCCCGTTTGGGCACTCCCATTCAACCAGGAGAAATACGTACTGGTGAAGAAACACCCGGAGAGAACCTTGGAGCCTAGATTTTTACGGCCCATTCCAAGTCCTTTTGACCCCCCCCTCCCGCGGTGAAAGTTAAAGGGAAGAGTACATGGATCCATGCCCTGCAAATTTCAAAAAAAAGGTTTTTCCTCCATTTTGGCCCGGGAAAAATCCTTTTTTTTTTGTTTTCCCTAAAACAGTTTCGAATCCTCAAGTCGATTTACCCAGGATACTGGGGGTGGGCCCCTTTTTTGGTATAAATTTTTCAATGCCCCAAGTAGCCCCCATATACAAATTTTATTTTCTGTAGTATTTGTTAGTTTTTTAACCCTAGTTGGGGGTCCCACAGGGTGGGTAGGGCCCCCCCAGTTTGAAGGGGAAAGGGGAACAATAAAATCCCGTTTTGGGGGCCCGGTGAAAAGGGGGGGAGAAAACCTTTTCCCGGGTTTGGGGCAGCCCAGGGGTGGAAAAACAGGGGTCCTGGGGGGAAAAAAGACCTCAACCGGCAAATGGGAAAAGAAAAGAAATTTCCAAAAAAAGATCCCTTCTCAATAGAATGGGCTCCCTTTCTAGGCAAAAACTGGGAAAAAAATTTTGGTTTTTTATAAAGGGGCCTTGTTCCAAATTTGGGTTTTCAAAATCGAGTGACCCCCCAACCCCCCGATCCCGGAGGGAAACTATGGAAAGGGTACATCTATATATGGGGGGTGTTTTGGTTGTTCCCCTCTTTTGGGAAATTCAAACTAGAAAAAATATGGTGGGGGTCTTCCAAGTGGGGTGCGGCTCCAAATAAAATCAAAACCCTTGGGGGCCCAACCCCTTTTGGGTCCCAAAATCCAAAACCCTTCAAACAAATGGTGGCCTGGGGAAATCCCCCTTTTTTAGGACACCCCCGGGAAGGGAAAACCCCGGGTAATTAATGAAAATTTAATGCCTGGGTGGAATGGCTAAAAGTTTATGCCCAAAAGCCAAAATTTAAAACTAAATTTTTATTTATGTGTAGTTTCCAACCCCATCTGGGGTACAGTACCCCCCAAATATCCCTGTCAATTTTTAGAAAAAGTTTTTAGAGGTTTGTTTAATAACACCCCCTACCCAAAACCCCAGTGCCTGTGAAGATTGGAAAGTTAAGTTTCCCATAGTTTCCCAAAACCCCAAAAACCAGGGGAAGGCGGGACAATCTCTCCAAAGGGAAAATTTCATTGTTACGAGTCCACCTCAGGTAATAGAATTTTTTAGGCAACTTTAGTGAAGGTTTTTGTGCCAATTTCAGTTCACTGGATGCGCCCAAATTTAGAAAACAGGTCCAGTTTTTTAGCAACATCTATGGGGTTTTGTTGGGTTTTTTTGGGCAGCTGAGGAGCAGGGTTTCAGAGTAACTGGAAAGGGTTCAATTTAAGCCCCACCAAATTAATAAGCCCCTTTCCCCTACCGTCCAATCCAAGGCCTTTGGGATTTTTGGAAAGTAAATCACATAGCGATACAAAGGGAGGCCCCAAACTGGCAGTTTTTAACCCCCCATAAAAATCATAAAATGCCATTGGTGTCCTAAGGGGGGGTCCCCAATTTTTAATTTTAAAAAGGGGGGGTGAACCCAGTTAAGCGGGGGTTCTCTCATTTTTTATGCCCCTGTGGCCCTTAATGAAAAAATGTTTTTACTGGAAAATTTAAATTTCCCCGTTTTTACAAAACCAAACAGAGGTTTTTTAAATTACCCCCAAAGGGGTCCCCCTCCAGGGTCCCAGCCAACCAACTTGGGGCCCCCCCTCTTTTACCAAGAAAGTTCCAGAATAGGGAAGGCTTTTGGCAAAAAATTTTAGGGAGAAAAAGGGGTGTTTGCCCAAAAAGATTGGGGACAGTTGTTGCACATATTTCCCGATAATACTGGTCCCCATGGGGAAAGGGGGACGAGGGGCCCTTTAAAAAAATTTGGATTTATCTGCCAAAGAGTGGGAAAAAACCCCTGGAGTGGGAAAGGGCCCATTGGGGGCAATTTTTTTTTGGGGGGGAGTCAGGGTGGCAGAAGTGGTTGACTTTAAGTTTGGCAATGCCATAGTTTTAGTTTTTGATACTGTTTGGGAGGATTCTCCTGTTTTAAATTTTCCCTTGCCCTAAAAAATATTGAAAAAAAAAGTAGTATTTTATAAAAGTAACCCCCCAAATTTTCCTTTTGGTTTAACCCTGAAACAACATGCATTAAATTTCCGAGACCCATATAAACCCCCCCGAAACCACAATTCATTACCCAAATTTTTGGATCTAGATGATTAAAAAAGGGGAAAAAAAGGGGTTTCAGGGCTGGGAAAGTCCCCAAATTTCAAAGGGGGTCACTCGCAAAAGGAGTGGCTCATCTCAAACCTTGGGGAAGCATCCCCCATCCCTTTTTCCCCCCCCAGAATTTGGGAGGCACAGGTGATTTTTTAGATTAGGGGAAGAAAAAATGTGAAACAAACTCAGGGGGCAAGTGTAATAATGTTTTAGGGGGAAATTTTGGGGGGGAAAAATATTTTTTTTTTTTTCTAATGCTTTTTGGGAAGAAATTTGTGGTGAAAAACAAAATTTTTACCATATAAATTTTTCTGAACAGTACAGATACTCCCCAAAATGGCCCCCCTTTCCCGGGCCACCCCCCCACTATGTGCCAGAAAGGACCTGGGTGGAAAACCCTACCCTATCTGGAGAAACCCAATTTAACTAGTCCACACTGAAGACGCCCAAAAAACAAAGGAAATTAGCCACCCCCTGAAAACCAGTTTGAAAAAATCCCTTGTATTGTAAAAAAAGGGCCCTCTCCCTTTTGGGGCTTTCCCCAAAACTGAAAGGGGGAATCATAAAACCCGCTCTGTGTCCCGGGGTCCTTTCTTCTGCCGGGGGAATTTAGGGTTTTAATTTGGACAGCAGTAGTCACCGGGTACCCCGAAACCCCCAAAAGGTTGTACTCATCAAAGGGGTTTCAATATAAAACACTTGACCCCAAAAAGAATATTAAAAAACCCGAGCTTGGAGTCGGCAACCGCCGAAAACCCCGTTCCCCCCGGAATTCCCCCAATTTTCCCCAAAACCCCCCTCCGGACCCCCTCCCCCCCAATTTTAAACACATGTTTTTTAAATATAACTTTACTGTAGTAAAATGGGGAAATCAGGCCCCGTTTTTTCACCTTTTTTGGGTACAAAACAAGCTATTTTTTGGGGACAAAAAGGGGCCTTACAAACAAAAGGGGGAAAACTTTTTTTAACTTTTTGGGAAAATTGTGGGGAGAGTTGAAGAAAAGCTTTATTTGGGATCCAAGTCCAGGGCTGCAACCCAAAATTGGGGAAAGTGTAAAAGAATTGGATTTAGATTTTTGGGCAAACATGCTTAAAAACTGATTTTAGAAAACCCCGAAGGATTCAGGCAGTATTGAAAACCAAAGGTGGATTTACCAAATACTAAACAAAATAATACAAATTAACACTTTGATTTTTAGGAGCAAAATTGTAACTAAGCAGATGCGAAATACTTGCAAGTCAAATTTATGTATAATATGGGTCAGATGACTGTATATACAATTACAATAGCCTCATGTACAAAGCTGTAGTGGATGGAGAGATATGGAGCCTGAAAGTTCCAAGTTCAAACCATTGTTACCATTTTGCTTGTCAGTGTAAAATATATTCATTGGTTATGACTTTAGGACACAAAAAAAATGTAAATATGCAAAACACTGCAGGAACATCTGTGAAGTCTTTGAATTTGTTCTGAGAAATAGTATTGCCTCCATCAGATCCTGCATACATGACCTCACATCTGATCTCATTTCCAGGCAAGAGAAGGCCATCTCTACACTAACTTGGTTGGGGGCAAAGCGGTGACCATAGGGGCAACATCTCTAACAAGGGTCAAGGTATAAAGGAATTGCCTCAGCCACATCAGTTTTGATGAATGGTTAAACTCTTCAAACTTCTTTGAAAACAGGTAAAAATTTTGCTAAAATCTGTTTGCCCTGGGAGCGGAATCTTTTCCCCTGGGGCAGCGCTTTGCCTGCTCCATGTCATCAATTACACTCCTCACGTGATAAGGCTGAAGATATGGGAGCAGTAGCACTGGCCGGACCTAATTCCTCTTGCTCTTTGCACTGCATCAAACTAACTGGACCAACTTATTATTTATTTTGGGAGTCGGAGTCGGTCCATTTTATGACGACTCCGATTCTGACTCCTGCAAAATAGCCACCGACTCTGACTCCACAGCCCTGATTAAAACATGTTTTTAACTGCATTCCGCCCAGTTAAATTGAGCAGAGACCTGTGATGTTCCATCGAGTAAACCCTGATGGATAATTTAATAAAATCTTGCGTGCCATCAACATATATTCAATCATTGCCAGCTTGTGCACTGTATCCAATAGCAGACCAATTAATAAAATTAAAACGTATAACATTTATTTGATACTTCTAAAGATCCATAGCAAAAAATTCACAGCATGGAATCCTTGCAGTATAGACAAGACGTATTAAGCCTGGCAATGTCTGTCAGAATTATAAGCCATGTTCACACCGCTTAATTGCGGGGCGTAATTACGCCCCGCAATTACGGCGTGTGGACGGGGGCGGGAGCCTGCCCATAGCCTATCATTACTGGCGGCGCGTATACGCCGCTAGTAAATGACATGTCACTTATCTCCCCGCGCGGGGAATTGTACGAGCTGGGAAAGGAGACGTAATCCATAGTTCTCTATGAGAACTATGGATTACCGTAATGACTGGGCCGTATTTCAGCCCGTAATTCGCGCAGTACAGCGCGAATTACGGCCTGAAATACGTGCCCAAATAAGCTGTGTGAACATGGCCTTAGAGTGTCTTCAGACACATTCTCAGCACGGCCCTATGGGCTGCATATACATAATGAGAGATAGACAGCTCAACAGACAGCTGGCCGCACACCTGTGTGACTTTTCAAAGATCAGAGTCTCCTTTCTCAAGCATGCCCACTGGGATTCCTGTTGTCCTTATATATGTAAATATACAAAAAATACTTATAAGATACAAAGCAATAAAAATTAGGGCTAGTTCACACAGCTTATTGCCGACGTAATTGCGGGGACGGATTTCGCCCCGCAATTACGCCGGATGCCGTGCATAATTGACATATCACATTCTCCCCGCTCCGCGTATTCGCCGAGCGGGGAGAGGAGACGGAATCCATAGTTCTCTATGAGAACTGTGGATTACCTTAATGCCTGGGACTGATTTCAGCTGTATTGGAGCGCAAATACGGCGTGCAATACGACTGACATCAGTCCCAGAATAAGCAGTGTGAACGAGCCCATAGTGTCAAACTAAAATATATATATAAACAAATGAACAGTGAAAATAAACGGGACCATATCTGTTATAGAAAGGCTTGATAACTGAGGTTCTCATTTAACCCCATCAGTGCCAGGGTATTCAGATTGGATAACCAAGCCGCTTCTCTTTGAAGCAGGCGTCATGTAAGCAGCATGTCATTAGAAACATAAATTTTGTCAAGAACACAGCACTGCAACTCACAGGCCTCATAAAAATGCCGAGCAACAGTTGTTTCACCATGTTTTTTCTGTTCTACCATTTTTTCACTAGACTGTGACTGAGAGCTATCTTCCTGCAGCTTATATCTATGAATTGCTAAACGATGTTCCTATGTAAAAAAGGAAAAATAAGGAAAAAAAAGTGAAAAAAAAGTCAAACACAAAAATAAAATAAAAACAACCTTTACAAATGCCAATAGGCCCAAAAAAGATCAACAATAAATAAAGTAGGTATATTTGGCCTCACCGCGTGAGTAACGACCTACCCTGTTAATCTGTCACATTATTTAACCTGCACGGTGAACGGCGTAAGAAAAAACAGAATTGCGAATTTCATTCATCCTGCAGCACATAAAATGGAATAAAAAGTGATCAAAGAGTCATATTAACGCCAAAGTACCAATAAAAAAGGTCAGTTCATCCCTAGATGAGATCCATGAGGGTTGTTGATTCCAAAATGGGGTGACTTCTGAAAGGTATCACCTGTTCTGGTACTTTCAGGGCTTTGCAAATGCAACATGGCACCCACCAAAATCTGTGTTCCAGAAGCCAAATAGTGCTCCCTCAATTGTAAGCCCTGCCATGCACCCGAACAGTAGTTTACACTCAGTAATACATTTTGGGCCATACAATCATTTTTTATTTGTGAGGAACAGCAAATATTGTGAAAAATTTGCCATTTTCAAAGCTCAAAAATGTATTTGTGTAAGACAGACACTTATACCACACAAAGTAGTTTATAACTAGCATCTACCATACGTCTTGTTACGGGTGTCCCCGCGGCCCCCGTGTCTGGCCGCGAGCCCCCCCGCACTCCCGCTGCAGCTCCAGCTGTGGGCGGTGTCACTGCTCTGTCCCCGCTGCCGGCAGCTCTCTGTCGGCACTTACTTCGCCACGCTCCTGTTCCGTTCCGGGGCACGCGGTACTGCAGCCAAATGTAAAGGGACTCATCGGGCGCTGATCCTATTTAAGCCCTGCCCTTTCCCAGTAACCTTGCCGAATCGATAGTGCCCTGTGCCTTGAGAGGAAGCATTCCATATTGTGTCTTACGTTATCCTGTGTACCGTACCTATTGCCTCCTTCCCTTGACCACGAACCTTTGCCGCCTGTCCTGACCTTCCGCCTGTCCCCGAATACGAGCCTGCCTAACTATTCTGTACCACGACACACCTCGACTGCCACCGCAAGCAAGTCACGTCAGGGGTAGCGACCTGGTAGCAATCCGCCGCAGCAAGTCCATCCCGCTTTGCGGCGGGCTCTGGTGAAAACCGGACCTACTTAGACTCCGCTCCCTGGCATGGCTTACATCATCGCTTGCAGTGGTCCAGAGGATCCACTACCACGATCGTTACAGTTTGATTCGGCCATGGATCCCGCCAAGGTGCCTCTACCAAGCGTCTCTGATATCACCACCATCGCGGCTCAGCAATCGAAGCAGATCACGCAGCAAGCGCAACAGCTTAACCAGCTGTCTACTATGATGCAGCAGCTCCTCACCACTCAGCAGCAGCAGTCGGCTGCGGTGGGTCCTCCCGGGGCAACTGTTTCAGAGATGTCCGCCGGTCCTAAACTCCGATTGTCCATGCCGATGAAGTTTTTATGGGGACCCGCCCGCAGGGGCTTCAAACACCAATGCTCCCCCCCACGTGGAACTTATGGCTAGTCAGTTCCCGTTAGAAAGGTCCAAGGTGGCCTTCGAGGTCAGTCTCCTCTTTGGGAAAGCGCTGGCCTGGGCGACCCCACTCTGGGACCGAGGTGATCCGGTCACAGCTGATCTTGCAACATTCCTGCAGAAGTTCCGCAGTGTCTTCGAAGAGTCTGCCGGCGCTTCATCTGCCGAGACCGCCTTACTGAACCTGCAGCAAGGGAACTCCTCCGTAGGAGACTACTCCGAGCAATTCCGCACTCTAGCTTCAGAGTTGGCTTGGAACGCTGCACCACATTACCCTAACAGCCATGAGGAAGAGAGTTTCTCTTGAAACGCGTCGGCCAGGGTATGGGTACTAAATCCACACCGCTAACCATTTTGTTTCCCCTCATCATGAGGAATTGTCATACGTTTTAAATTTTTTTCAAAATAAAGCTCTTTTTATAAGCGATTTCTACGACTGGACTACCCCCCCCCCCCCTTACCTGGTTTGGAAGCTGGTACACGCTATCTAGCGGATGTTTGTTGAACTACGGAAGAGGAAGATTTTGGTCTATTCCTTACCGTATCTCCACCAGGGTTGACTGCCGGAACAGATGAGCTGACACGAAAAACTTGTTGTTGATACATCACTATGCGCCACGTTCAAGAAGGGCCTCTCTAGCCAGATTAAGGATGCCCTCTCCACCCGGGACCCTCCGTCTTCATTAAGTGAGCTCATACATCTGTCGACCCGTATTGATATCCGTTTCTCGGAGAGACGTGAGGAGCTCCATCAAGAGCGTGTACCAGTTCAAACACGGCGTCTACCTCATCTTGCGGCGGTGTTTCTTCGGCCTCCACTGCCTTCTTCCCAGCCCGCCATGGAATAGGCCATGCAAGTGGAAAGAGCCCACCTTACTCCGCAAGAACTTAACTGACGACGTGAGGAGAACCTCTACTGCGGCAGCCCCGAACATCTCCGTCCGCAACGTCTGGGAAACGAGCGCACCTAGGCTTCGCGGGAGAGGCGTCCCTAAGTGTGAGCAATACCTCTCCCCGTCTCACCTTGCCGGTTCGGATCACTACCCATTCTGGAATTTCGTTCCAAGTGGCCGCATTCCTGGACTCCAGATCAGCCGGGAACTTTATTGATGGAACCCTGGAGACTAAGTATCGCCTCCCGGTGGTCCGCTTAGACCAGCCCCTGGTCATCTCATCTGTCAGCGGCGAACTGTTGAGTGATTCTATCCTCTTTCGGACGGAACTGGTGTCTCTGCAAGTGGAAGCTCTACATAAAGAGAGTATCGCATTCTTCGTGCTACCCTGTTCTTCCTCAGCTATTCTCCTTGGGCTTCCGTGGCTGCAACGTCACGCCCCTATGATTGACTGGAAGACGGGCGAAGTTCTCCATTGGAGTCACGACTGCCAGTCTCGCTGCTTAGTGGCACTTCGCCCAGTGCGCCCCACTCCTCCATGGCTATCTCCCAAAGCTCTTCCGGGTCTGCCGGCACAGTACCAGGACTTTCAGGATGTTTTCTCGAGAAGCAAGCGGAAACTCTCCCGCCTCATCGTGCCTACGATTGGTCCCATTGACCTACTGCCTGGACTATCCCTCCCCGAGTAGGGTCAAACCCTCTCCCCTGTAACCCGAGACCCAGGCTTTTTGTCAACCTGCATACAAAGAAAATTTTTTGAAAAAGGCTTCATTCGCAAGTCCACCTCTCCTGCAGGCACTGTTTTTTTTCTTTGTGGAAAAGAAGGACGGGTCACTGCGCCCGTGCATCAATTACCGCGGACTGAACAAAATCACCATTAAAAACCGGTATCCTTTACCGTTAATTACCGAACTCTTTGACCGTGTCCAAGGGGCCAGAATCTTTTCCAAGTTGGATTTGCGGGGTGCCTACACGGTCCCCCCCGGTTCTCCGTTCTGTGGTTCCCCTTTTCCCTAGCTGACTCCCCCAATGTCTTTACCGCAAGGAAATTTTGGCCATGAAGACGGTTAGAGGGAGACGATTTTTCTTGGTAGATTGGAAGGGGTTTGGGCCAGAAGAGAGGTTATGGGTGCCAGAGGAGAACATCCTGGACCGGGGTCTTTTGTCTAGGTTTTTTGTGGGCAGGGAGGAGGGGGAGGCCAAAGGGGGGGGGGGTACTGTTACGGGTGTCCCCGTGGCACCCGTAGCTCCGGCTGCGGGTGGTGCCACTGCTCCATCCTCCCTAGCTACAAGCTGGGCCCTCGTTATTTAGGTCCCTTTGAAGTTCTGAGGCGCATCAATCCGGTGGCCTACAAGCTCCGGCTCCCTCCAACTATGCACATCCCAAACTCCTTCCACGTCTCCCTGTTGAAACCAGTCATCCATAACCGGTTCTCCCGTTCTGTGGTTCCCCCATTTCCCGTAGCTGACTCCACCAATGTCTTTACCGTCAAGGAAAATTTTGGCCAATGAAAGACGGTTTTGAGGGGGACGATTTTTCTTGGTAGATTGGAAGGGTTTTGGCCAGAAGAGAGGTTATGGGTGCCAGAGAGAACATCCTGGACCGGGGTCTTTTTTTCTAGTTTTTGTGGGCAGGGAGGAGGGGGAGGCCAAAGGGGGGGGGTACTGTTACGGGTGTCCCCGTGGCACCCGTAGCTCCGGCTGCGGGTGGTGCCACTGCTCTATCCTCCCAGCCGGCAGCTCTCTGTCAGCACTTACCTCGCCACGCTCCTGTTCCGGTCCGGGCGCGTGCTCCTGTGACTAGCCGGGCGCACGCGCGGTACTGCGGCCAAATTTAAAGGGACAGTGCGCCGATGATTGGTCTCATCGGGCACTGATCCTATTTAAGCCCTGCCCTTTCCCAGTAACCTTGCCGAATCGATAGTGCCCTGTGCCTTGAGAGGAAGCGTTCCATATTGTGTCCATATATGTTATCCTGTGTACCGTACCTACTGCCTCCGTCCCTCGACCACGAACCTTTGCCCCCTGTCCTGACCTTCCGCCTGTCCCCGACTACGAGTCTGCCTAACGATTCTGTACCACAACACACCTTGGCTGCCACCGCAAGCAAGTCACGTCAGGGGTAGAGACCTGGTAGCAATCCGCCGCAGCAAGTCCATCCTGCTTTGCGGCGGGCTCTGGTGAAAACCGGACCTACTTAGACTCCGCTCCCTGGCGTGGCTAACATCATCGCTTGCAGTGGTCCAGAGGAAACCACCACCACACCGTTACATGTCTACTGTAGATTGGCATAATTTTTTTAAATATCTTTTTAATTTTTTACATTACGGGGCTTATAAATTAAGTAGTTATTTTTCACATTTTCAAGAAAATTTGCAACAGATTTTTTTTAGGGACCAGCCCAGTTCTGACATGTCTTTGAGGGGCCTGTATGATAGATACCCCCATAAATTAATCCATCTAAGAAACTGCACCCCTTAAAGTATTTAAAACAGCATTTATTAACCCATCAGGTGTTTCACAGGAATTAAAGCAAAGTGGAGGTGAAATTTTGACATTTCACTTTTTTTGTAAATTTTCAATGCAACTCAACATTGATTCCACCAATTCTGTTTTTAGAGATATCCCATATGTGGCCCTGGTGCGCTATTTGGCTCAACCACAAGCCTCAGCACAGGAGAAGCACCTACTGGACTCTGGGGTCTCATTTTCTTTAAGATTTTCTTTAGGTACCATTACAGTCATGCAGAATTGGAACAACAAATAGCAACCATTTAAATATTTCAAAAAGGCAGACAACATCATCCACATACCAGCACCATCCCTTAATAAACAGCTTGAAACTTGATGGAAACACATACTTGGGTTCAGGTCTTGAGACTGGCTAGGCCACTCCTGGACTCTGACATGCTTTTTACGGAGCCTCTCTGTGGTTGCTCTGGCTGTGTGTTTCGGGTCATTGTCACTGTTGAAAACCCAGTCACAACCCATCTTCAATGCTCTTATTGAGGGAAGAAGTTGTTGGGCCCAAAATCCGCAATACAGGGGCCCCCCCTCCTTTCATCAGTACATACAGTCCCTCCCGTCCCTTTGCAGAAAAAGCCCCAAATTAATGTTTC
>JAODAL010016952.1:0-79181 GCA_025379985.1 Phyllomedusa bahiana
GACCTCATCGCTGCGTGGCTGCTGCCGGGGACCTAAACCTGGTCATTGTCCACTTGGGCCTACTTTTTTTTTGCCCCCTCCAAATGTTTGTGCCACTGCTCCCTCTGCTGTTGGGCCGCCTGACCTCACACGGGTTCTTTCCCCCCCACTCTGGGCTCTCCTGTTTTTTGCCCCCTCCAAAATTATTTGCCCTGCCTGACCTCATGTGCTGCTGCGTCCTACCACTGTGTCATTTTTGCCACTGTTGACCTCATGCTGCTGCTGTTTCTGCTGCCGGTGACCTAAACACTGTGTCATTGTGCCCTGCCCTGACCTCATGCTGCGCTGTGGTGCTCTGGACCTCACACTGTGTCATGGTCCCACGTTTTTTACTATTTTCCCTAGGAAAATTTTAAACTCTTCAGTTCTCATTGAAAACAAAAGTAACTTTTATTACATTAACTCAACCTCTATACCATTTTTAAAAAAACCTGATCTCAAACCTCATCATTTAAACCCCTTTTTGTTCTGAGGGGGGGAATAACCCCCTTTCATTATAAATCTGGGGGAAACCCCCACCTACTAACGGGGGAGCCTTATATCTTTGAAAAGATAGCTTCAAAAAGGGACCCAACCAACTACTTGGGATCGTCCCTAATCTCATAGACACAGAAAAAATGACCCTTTGACACCGTTCACAGGTGCACTTGGACGGGGTAGAATAAAAAATTTAAAACTCTATCGACCTCCCCAAAATTTTTGCCCTAACCTGTTATCGGGGCTTAGGGGCCCGATCCCATGGTTTTGACTAAATTTCCCTTTTTATATCTTTTTAGGAAACACCCCGTTCAGGGCTCCCCAAATTTAGCCATCAAGAATCCCAAAAAACCCACTCCCCCTTCCGCGCCACACTAAAACAGCCCTGCAAAAGCTCCACCATCTCTCATAGCCAAAAAATTCAGTAAAATTTTCGTCATCTCCATACGGCTTGCCCCCATCTTACCGTACTCCGTCCCAAACACTGCACCAACAAAACCTCACCCGACTGTGAGGGTTTCCGCTATTCTTTATTTTTGCAACTGCGTGGCTCCCCAAAGAATGAATTAAGCAACTAGGTTATTTTACACACCACTGCCTTTTTATCAATTCCCAAAGCCCCTTTCTCTTTCAATATCAAATAGGGCATATTCTTTGGGAATTTTATAAACCCACTGTAAAATAGACCACTTCTTTTTTCTTCCCATAAAGCACTTCTCCTAAAGTAAATCATATCATCCAAAAAGGCTGCGGCCCCCTTTAAATCCTGTTCCATGCATTGTATAGTTTTGCTCAAGAAAAATTTCAAAACCACTTCTCTTTTAATGAAATATTCATTTCTTTTTAAATAAACTGTAGGCTCTATGGTAGCCCTTTCCCCCCCTCCCCCCCACGTTTGACCTCACAAGTTCCCCATGAAACTCCTCCTAGGGCTCAAGCTACCCCATTCAATCCCCACTCACAATGGAAGCACGCAAGAACTCCACATTTTCAAATGCCTTTGATCCATTTGCACCCCTTTCGCACCAATCAGGCCGCAAGCAGAAACAATAAATTCTACATACATGAGTACATACATGAATATTCCTTCAAAAGCAATATACATGCATCCAATTTGTTAAATAAAAAACCCGGGGCCTCACGGAAAATATCGCATCTTTACAGGACCCGGGGGAAAAAGAAAAAAAACTGAGGCAAAAGGGGGGGAAGGGGGGGGGGGAAAGGCGCGAGGGAGAGGGAAGGAGGGGGGAAAAAAAAAAAACCACATATAGAACCTGATGCTCCAAAATCATATATTCAACGTGCTAATCCACTCCCCTACTTAATCAAAGTCATGTTTCTTTCAAAATTTATTATATAGGGAATCACAAGATAAAATAAAGCCGAAAATAAAAACCCTTATTTAGGCGTTAGGTTTAATGTATTGATCTGTGTATCCATTTTCCCTCCCTTTTTCAACAAAACACATAAATCGCCCCTTTCCCCTTTTTTTCACACATATCCCCAAAATTTTAGCACCCTATTTCGCCTTTATGTCTTCCCAAAAGTGTCTTCTAGGGGAGTTTCCCCCTCTATTTTTAATAGAAAATCAATGTTTCGAGATCGCGACGAAACTCGTATGGTTTTTCCCACTAGATCGGGGGCGACCCCCCATAAATCCCCCTTTTTTGGGGCCCCAAAACCCCGGGATTTTAGCCTAAAAAAAAAAACCCCCCCGGAGACCTCCAAACCCAAACCCTTTTTTTTTTTTGCCTTTCCCCTCAAAATGACTATGAAAAAATTCACCCTTAAATTTCTTCCTCTTCAAAGGACACATATTTAGAAATCACCTCGAGAATACGGATCCCTTAGAATGTCCAATGTCTTCTAAGTATAGCTTCTTTCCCTTGCTCATCAAAAGGGTACCTAAAACAAATTTAAATCAGTTTTTTTTTCTTCTTTTTACGATTAATAAATGTCTCTTCACTGGTTAAAGCCTATTAAACCCCTTTTCCTCAAAAATTTTTTTGGGAAAACCCCCCTTGCCAAAAAGTGCATTTAATTTTACATTCTTCATTGAAATCCTTAATGTAAAAAATTTTTACAAGCCCTAAGAAATGGCTTGGAATCCCCTTTTTTGAGAAGGTGTAACAAAAAAATGAAAAACTATTGGTAGCCTTTTTTTCCGAAATATTTTGTCTGTTGCTTATTTTCATCTTTTTTAATTTTAAGACCAAAAAAAAATTTTCTCCGATGAAATTTAAAAAGTAATTTTTCCCAATTTTTATAATAGTTAGATAAAAAACATGAAAAACACCCTAAAAAAATAAAATAAAATAAAAAAATAAAATGATTGTGAAAATTTTAAAAGGGGGGCAGAAAAAAAATAGATTCCCCCCAATAAAAATTTTTTACAAAAATTGGTTCAAGACATTCCCCGGGTGCTCCTTTTATTGGTGAAAAAGGGCCATCCAACAAAAATGTTATGTGCCCAAAACAAAAAACCAATAGCTTAAAAGAAAAACATTGGTTTGTAAATTGTTACCTTTGTGTTTAAAAAAAATGATTGCTTTTAGGCCCCGGTCATGTCTGATGTTATGTTAGGGACTACGTTAAACTTGCAAAAAGTGTACTCTCATCCCAAAATAGAGTTAATTTTCACGTGTCCTTCTATTTTAAGATATAAGGGAAAGGCCCTTTACAAAGGGCTCATATACATAACTACGTGCGGGTCCTTTTGTTAAATTGTTTTTACCGAACTATCGGTTTTTGGTATGGACAACCTCTTTACACTTTTTGGGAATGCTAAAAGGTACAAAAGTGGATTCCAAAATTTTGCATAAATTCTTTTTCCCCTCATAATTTTAATTTTTTCTCATTCCCAAACCAAAATCCTTTCAATTCCTTTAAACCATTGGTTGGGGGCTTTTGGAACCCCTCATATGTTTCTGAATCACCCAATATTCCTCAACCTCCTCTAAGTCCCTTTTTTTTAATGACAATATTTCCACCCCTTTTCATTGGGGTTTGATTCTATCTCCCCGTTAGATTGTACTGAATAGCTACTTCTTCCCCCCATTTTTTAAATTTAAAGAAAGGTTTGTCTAGTGCGCTTTACGTCTTGCTTAAACTTCCACAAACGTATCCAAAAAATTTATTGCGATATCGGGGGTGATTCCCAATTTTTGGGTTCAAATTTGTCAAGGGATATTGAATTTGGGGGCCCTTCACCCTTTAAATGCAATTGTTCAAGATCACCCCAAATTTTTCTCCTCTATTTCCAAAGGTTTGTTTATCATACTTTTCATTTTATGATATTTATCAAAACCAAAATTTTTGCAAAAATTAAATCTTTTCCCCTACAAAAATTTATTTAAATTTGGGGATGGGGAGTGAACGTAAGACCCCTATACAACACATGTTTTTGATTTTCCGTTAATCTATGAAGGGAAAATTAATCACTTGTTGCTCCTCCCTTTTTTATTTCTGATGATTCCCCCTTTTCTCGATCCCTCAAGAGAATCCTGGGGGTTTTAAAAAAAAATGGATGATTTTCGTCGATTGAGTTTTCACTGTTTTCATAACCTGTCCATTTTTTTTTTTTTTTTCCTCCACGGTGCTATTTGTATGCCATTTAAAATCATTGCCCGTGCTCCCACACCATGGGCCCCCCACCCCAGGAAGAAGAGGACAAAATTTTTTGATCCCCCTGATCCCTCTCCCGATTTACATTCTGAGGATTTGTCTTGCACTGCCTGATAAAATTTTTTTTGCTTTTTTTTATTTGTCCAACTCTGTTTTTCTCTACCCCTTCCCCCAACCAGTTTTCTTCCCGCAAAGTATTAATAAAACCTGTGGCTTTTTGGAATTTTGTCCCACGTCTGACCTCATGCGTGCTGTGGTATGCCTTTTACTACACACTCTGTCTTGGCCCGTCGACCCCATGCTGCTGCTGCCCTGACCTCCACACTGTGTCATTGTGCCACTCTGTGACCTATTCCTGTTTTTGCCACCTCCAGAATGTCATTGTGCCACTGTCTGACCTCATGCTGCTGTGGCTAGCGCCATCACCTCCACACTCTGTCACTAATGTTGCCACCTGAGCTCTCAGCTTGTTTTTTTCCAGCTTTCTCTGGCATGACTTTATCAGGCAACATTCCCGCTTCAGTTTTTTGGTCAGTTTTGCCCTCTTAAGTGCCCAGGGAATTTTATAGTGAAGCGATTCTAAGAGCGGCGGCAGTCATGTGCGTGTCATACTAAAACACAACATTGTATGAAGACCAAACCAAGCTCCCTCTGCATATTTAAGCATGGCACAACGTTCTACAGCACCCTGCAGGCGCTGTGCAGCCTGGAAATAGCTGTTTTTTAACGTGATTCGTGCCAAAGTAATTCGGAACGAAGTTATTTTTTGCCGAGAAATTCGGCGAAGTGAACGAAACGAATTTCGGGAAATTCGCCCATCTCTAATCATAATGTAAATGTTGCACAGAGTTGTAATTTGCAGCAACTTCAAATAACATAGTAGGAAAACACAACAATAAAGCAATGTCCTACTGGTAATCGGGGAAGTTTCTGCCAACTGGAACATCTTATGACTTGTTTGGTGGGTAGTCATATAAAATTGAGCGCCTCAGTGTAAGGTATTACTCAAGGGCAAGGCGTTGTGCAGGACATACCCTCATCTATGTTGTTTATACTTTTGAGGTTTACTCTCATTTATGACATAGGGGAATTGCAATATTCTTTTAGATTTAGAAACACCATTGCTAAAACAGCTATATAGTATAAACAATACTATTAATACCTGATCCATGCAAATTATTACTCAGTCACCTCCACTTGCTTATAGCTTCACTATAGATGTAATGGTGAACAGGTTAAAAAGATTCTTCAATTTTAATTAATAAAGGACTGAAACATTTTTATGTTTATATTGTTTACTAGAGTAGAAATCCATGAGTAGTACCTTCAGGACTGTGGCAATGTTTATTGACCAGTCACAAACAAATAGAAAGGCTTATTTGTTTTAGAATAGACTTAAAAAAATCTTATAAGTCTTCTCTATCCAACATGTCCAGAAGGAAAGATTTCTAGTTCGCGATCATCCTCAAGGATGAATATAGATCATGGAAAGTAGTAACCATTAAGATCTGTTCAAATCTGTTGTGGCTTCTGTTTGTAATAGTGCATAATGCATGCTGAACAGGATGAATGCAAATGGTGCAGTTTCAGTCATTATTTCATGGCAGGAGTAATGCTGCATGCTATGCTATTCTTGCCAAAAAATATAATGGAACTGCCAAAAAAGACTCCAGCTAGAGCATTCAATGCAGATCTGAACAGAAATGAAGAAAACTAGCAAATATATTTTGATTTTATGGGTCTTTATAAGATATTCTACTTCAGTGGTCCCTTAATATACAATATTAATTGGTTTCAGGACAACCATTGTACGTTGAAACCATAACTCTATGGAAGGCTACTAGAGATAAGCGATCACAAAAAAAATCTAGATCGAGTCGATTGTCGATTTTAAAGAAAATCATGTCGATTTTCGATCTCGTTCAATTGCCGATTTCCATTAAAGTCAATGGGAGAAGATGATCAGGTTAATTTTTAGACCGAAACAGGGGAGGAGAAGCTGGAATTACCCTCCATAACAGTAAGCTGGATACATGGTACAACTTAGTGAAGACAATTTGGCTCTAAGAGTCACAGAAAAAAATCCACAGGCTAAAATAATTCATTCCTTTCAATTGCTAACTCAAAAGATGAGGACAGCGTAGCTACAGCAGGTACAGCAGTAGCAGCTACTATGGGGCCCCTTTGACGCAAAAGAAGACATAGGTATAGGAAATCGCACACGGTAACTGGCAGGAGCCCCCTATCACTTTTTTCACCAGGGCCCAAGAACATGTCATATATGTGGTGGCAGCAAGAACATCCCAACAGGGAACATGGAAGTTCAGCTGGCAGGGCCGTAGTTATAGGGGGTGCAGTGGTAGCCAGGACTGCCATCAGTCATCTATTAGCCATTTCAGGACCCCATGCAGCTAAATCAAATGGGTCCCCCACCCATTACTAGTTCCTATTTTTAACATATCACTGGGTGCCTTTTTGATTAGGGCCACTGACAGGAGTACTGCCCTATTAGCACTCATGGCACTCCTTTCATAGTAGCCTGATCCCAAAACCAGCAAAAAATTACCTTTTGGACACCCAGAATAAAATTTGCAAGAAGAAATAAGTATTTGAAATAAGATTTTTTCAATAGGACCTTTACTATTAGTGTCTCTTACAGTGGCCTGAACCCAAAACCAGCAAAAATTACCTTTTGGACACTCAATAAAATTAGCATGAAGAAATAAGTATTTGGAATAAGATTTTTTTCAATAGGACCATTGATTTTTTTCAATGTCTAATGTGTATTTCACATTGTAAAGAAGAAATGCAACAGTTTACTAGTTGCTGACATCGGGCAACAAAATCGTCAAAGATCCACACTTGATTAATTTTGAAAAATGTCAAACGATCCACATTCTCAGGGGAAAGATGAATATGTTTGTCAATTATCAACCTGCCAGCTGTGCTGAATGTGTGTTCTGAGATAATGCTGGCTGCTGGGCAGGATAAAACTTCTATGGTGTGTCGAGCAAGCTCAGGCCATTCATCCAGTTTGGATACCCAGAAGTTGATTGGTCCGGACCAAGTCCAAAAACATTGGTGTTCAGCCGCAGATAGTCACGGACCATGGTCTTAAGGCGGTCTCTGTGTGTCTGAATGCTGCCCTGCTTTACAGGCGTTGGTGAGGTGGTAAATAACCATTGCCACATGTCACCCAGTAGGCTTCTGCCACACTGCCTGCTGCTGCTGATGCTGCTGCTATGGCTACTTGCCATTCTATTGCTGGCACATTGCTGACGTTGTTCCACTGTGACATTAGAACGTGAAGAATACGCAACAGATGTTTCGAGTTGGTCAATGAGCACTGTCTCAAATTCCTGCATTCTACTGTCAATTTGTGTGGGTGGAAGGAATTTGCTGACTTTTGATTTGTTACATGGATCAAAGAGGTTGGCCAATCCAGTAACTGCTGTTCATTTTGATTGTCTTGATGCGTGGATCATGTTGCAGGTAATGTAGCATCCAAGCACTCATGTGTGAGATGCTGCAAGGATTTCACAAGCCTCAGGGTCAAGGGGCACTAAACAGATCTTCCTACTCTTCCTCCTCCTCCTGAAATCTGTGCCAACCTCTTACCACTGAAGTGAAATCGGTACTGTCGTTGTCCAGCCCTGCCTCATCATCCTCCTCCACTTCCTCATCCTGAGCAGCACCACAGCCCTGGCTAGCCTCATGCGCTGTACTCATTGAGCTGAAGTGCTGTCCTGCACCAGCCCTGGACCCTGAACCACCACCTAAAGAAGACCTATAAATTTGGGAAACAGTCGGGCCTTCTACACCTCTGGGAAAAGGGCTCTTTTCCCATTTGTTCCACCTCCTTCTCCATCAGCGGGCCGTGGTCTAACACTTGTTTCAGTAAAAATTCACCACAATTCATCTGACAAGGTATTTTCCTACTGACCAATTTTTGGGGCTCTTCAAAACGGCAAGGATGGGTTTGGGGATCTTTCACCTCCCCACCTCTATGGGTCAACACCCCAAACCCACCACTGTCGTCAGCCCTACACACCATACGCATAAGGCATTACCGCGCCACAATCGCTGGGGCATGTGGGGGGTGGAAATCCACTTTGCCACGCAACAAGGAACGTTGACGGGAGGCCCAAACGCTGCCCTTTATCCGAACAGGGGCAAGCGCAAAGTGTATCAAAGCCCGGCCTTCCTCAGCAACACCAGACCCATAGCGCTTGAGAAATTTTTCACAACCTTCAACGGGGCAGGCAAAGGGGTTACATAATCACACAAGGCACAAGAAATTTTTTCCCTTGTCGCACACCACCTTTTCCGGCCCCCGGTTTTAGCACCCACCATGTTGGCTCAGGCCAAAACTTCCACACTCTTGCCCTGGTTTTGACGGGCCCCCCCAAACACTTAAATTTTAGAACAGCCTGGTTTCCTTGGCATGTATGCTCCCAGGGGGGGTCTGGGAAATTCACCTACCAAGTGTGGGGGGATGTCCGCCAACCCGAGACCCACCACGACCCAGAGACACTGTCATCCCATCACCCCCATGACATCATGGATGTAACCCTTTAAACCCTGCTACAGTCCTTGTCTGAGGAATGACTTTGGGGGACCAATGCAGCCCAAAACCCCCGGGGATTTTTTCGGGAAGACTGGGCCCGGGGAAAGGGCAGCTTTTCTGGCAAAGAAAAACCTCTCAGCATCTGGAAATTGGGGCATGCCGGGCCATGACAGGGCGAACCCATCTGTGTCCACCAGGGGGAGAGGCAACATTTCCAAGGTCAAAAGCCTGGCAATGCCGACATTCAGGCTTTTGGCTTTGAGATGGTTGGGGTGAAAGCATTTCTTATGCTCCCACACTTGATACACAGAAGGCTGGCTGTTAGACTGGCCACTGTATGGCGTGCAGTCAAATTTGGGGGAAGGGAAAAAAGGGTAGGCTTGTCTCTGGGGGTGGTGAGAATCGTCAGGGACAATGTCTGGGACTGGGGATGGTGCTTTTTCATGCTGCTTCGGCACATCGGCAGCAGAGTACCTCTTGGTCTTGGAAGTGAAGGAGGTGGAGGAGACAGAGGATGTCATAGTGGTTAGAAGCCAAGGACCTGTGTGGCATTTTTTCTCCAAGTGACTCCTCCACATCAATTCATGCTTTAGATGCATGTGCCTGTTCATGTTCTTGGTTAAACTCTTTAGATTCTTTCCTCTACTGACGCGTTGATGGCAAATCTGGCATATGAAGTCGGCCCGCGAATCTGAGGCTTCATGGAAAAAGACCCAGGCTACACTGGATAGCCTATCTAGCATCCAAGAAAGGTGGGTGACATCACATCCCCCATAGCAATAAGTTTTAGTTCATGGAAAAGCTGTGTGCCTGTTGTAGGGGATGTCATCCTCTCTGCACACAGTGGTGTCAGGGCAGCATCTCATGATACTTTACCCTGGCACCACTACTATATAAAGAGCTCAAGTCTACTCCAATCAAAATTTTCTTCTACATGTTGACCTATGTTCAGAGTAGAGGCTATACATATAGAGGATTGTGAGATTTACAATCGCCAAGCCGGCATCTTGGACAGTCTCAAAGGTTATTTCAGCTCACGGATTGCTGGTTAAATGGTTGGCGCTCCAACATAATGCACTCTTACTGCAGGCTTTTGTTTAACTGGCCCCAACAAGTTTTATTCAGGCACAGGTTACACACACAGAACCAAAAACAAATCAAAACCTCAGCCGTCTGGCCACTAGCTAAACACAGAGGTTCCCTTTAGTACCAGGGGTCTGTGCCTACTGCACAGCAACCCCAAAACCCCCGTCTTCTTACTGTAAGTGTCCCTCAAGCCTCCTCTGCTCCACTGTCAGGTAGCAGACCATGCCCCAGATCACCTGTAGCACTAGGCTTTATATAGGCCTTCAGGCACCTTCCAGAAGCCTATCCTGGAACACAGAGAGTAGTCACCCACCCAACACGTTGCCCAACTAACTATAATCGGCTGCCAACCGCTTACTGTGGCTGATAACATGCACGAATGGCTCTTACCCCACCAAGGCCAAATAACCTTGGTGGCGTGTTGCTCGCAGGTATCCTGCTCTCCTCCACCTAATGGCAGAAACATGCGACTGCCTGAGGTCGCTCTGCCACAGGATCTATTATTATAACTACAATCATTCAACCTTATCCAAGACCTTTTTCATTAAATGGAGATTGACATCTCTCTCTTCCGAAAATGTAAAGGGGGATGCTAATCACTCAACCCTGATAACGTAGTGCTGATGTCAATAGTTTCTTGGGCCTTTTTTGTTAGAGCCTGCAAATCACAGGGCACAAAAACAATATTAAACCTTAACATGTTTCCCAACATTTTATTGACCATTCTTCTCCTTAATTACATTGCTCTGGTGGTCATGGCTTCTATTAAACCATTAGTTATTCCCATTTATTCTTAATTTCAAAGGATCAAAAAGCCTCTTGAGCCCTGAGCACTGAGAGAATAAATATTTTTCAGGCTACGTAGCTCCTAATATTGACACTTTACTGCCAGAGCTGCCTCCCAGGCCTGGAAAGTTCTTACTTTGCAAGAAACATGAATGCTTTGCACACAGTTCTTTGTCATTTAATCTCCCATCGAGGGAGACAGGAGCTGGATGACATTTTGATCTCAGAGAGAAAGCTGGCATTTTAAAATGCTGAAACCTGACTTGCACTTTATTCCCCTGCACTAATGCAGGGAGCCAGAGTTGTTTGGCTATTTCTGTGACATCTCAACCAGGCTAAAGACTTGAGTATAGGAAAATTTAAGATTAGCATGTTAAGGTGGCCATACACATTAGATTAATGTCAGCATCAGGGCTGGCTCTACTTTTTCCAATTCCTTTATGCCTCCTTAAGATACCTACTTACAAAGGTTATGGCAGAAGCTTATCGCTGAGTTCACACTACATATTACGGCACGTATCTGTGCACGCCACAATACACCTGCTGTTGAAAGTACTGGCCAGTACATACTTTCATCAGCAAAACAGCCTGGCCTCCTATACAGCCCAATATTCCCCGGCGCATAAGTGCCCGAAAGAAGTGACATGTGCGTACCGTGTGCTGGGAAATACGAATTCTACAATTAACCCTTTCAACCACCTGACGTATGGGTATGTCATGGTGGTGGTAAGAAGATGTGTAACAGGATCGCAGCGCGACCCTGTTACACAGCTGCCAGGTGTAAGCGGCTAATTGCAGCTAACACCCCGCTTTGCAGCGCGTGGGATGCGCCGCCCGCCTTTGCTGTTTAAAGCCATCTTTGCTGGGCACCGTTCTTCCGTCCAGTCGGGTCATCAGCGACAAGATCGCTGAGTCCCGCTGGGCTAACATGGCAGCTGGGAGCCTTGTGAAAGCTCCAATCGCTGCCATGTTCTCACTTGCCTCATTTCCAGCCCAAAACAGGAAGTGGGGAAAAACGCCATCTTGGTACAGCCTAATGCATTGTCTATGCAATACATTAGGCTGTATTAACGATCGCGCCCCCTAGTGGTGAAGCGCCATAGGGGGCCTCAATGTTAAGATAAAAAAAAAAATAATAAAGTTTTAAAGTCTAAAAAAAAAAAAAAAAGTATACAACGTTTAAATAACCCCTATTAACCCGTTTTAAAAAATTGCGTTTTTTTGGTCATTTCATGTCCTATAAAAATTGGAATAAAAGTGATCAAAAAATCGCATGCATTCCAAACTGCTAGCAATAAAAAGTACACTTCAGCCTGCAAAAAATGCCGCCTCACTAATGTCTGTAGGTGTTAGTACAAAAAAAAAGTTATTGTTTGCACAAAATGGTGCCATGGCGCAAATTTCAAATATAAAAAATGTTTGGAATTTTTTTACGCCACCAAAACATAACGGAATCCCTACATATTTTGTATTGCCGGATGCGTATCAACCTGTAAAATACAGATAACACATCACTTTTACTGAAGATTGAACGCCGCAAAAACAAAACTCCCACAAACATGGCATAAGTAATTTTTTTTTCACATTTTGCCCCACTTAGAATTTTCCCAGTATATTCTATATTAATATGAATAACACCACTGGAAATTACATCTTGTCCTGCAAAAAAAAAAAGCCCTCATATATCTATGTAGGTGGAAAAATAAAAACGTTATGGCTTTTGGAAGACGAGGAGGAAAAAAATGATGCTCTGTTGCATCTGAAACACGAGAGCCATGTTATAGTCACTATGCTCATAAGTCACATATAGTGGAATTTATGTCCAAAAAAGGATTTTAACTTTGTCTACAAATAAAGAAGATTTTTAAAACACTGCTGAATCTGGATTTGTAGCTGCTGGTCTTTCTCATGGGGAATATACAGGTTTAACATAGCGCTAAATGAGTGCTATGATTTTACCATATTTACAGGGCATACTTCAGGTGCATTGCAGCAAAATTATGTCCCGAAGTACACCCAGCAAATATGTCGTGTCACCATACCCGATCACCCTACAGTACACAAGCTTGTTATGAGGATCAGAGAAGCATGATTATGTAAAAGTTGAATATAGCTTAAAAAGACCTATTTCTTCTAACATGTATTTAATTTTTAGCAAATACTTCTGTTCCCTATGAAATAACAATTGTGGAGCATTTTCTCTTATAACTCTGTGTTGTGCTGTTCCTCTGTTATTCCTTCTAGAAGTGTATTACCGAATCAGTCAGCTGGGTGTTACCAATCCAGTTTACAAAGGGGTGTGTCCACTTCCTGTCAGCACTGATTGGACAATATCAAACTGTGCAGGGACACGCCTCCAGTTGCTAACACACATCTAATAGATTGGCAATAAATTTATAGGAGGAATAATAGAGGAACCACAGAACATGGAGATTTGAGGAAAGCTCAAGAATTGTAAGTTGACAAAGCAACACAAGTATTTACTGTAACAGACATGTCAGAGATGGCTGCGGGTTCTCTTTTAACCCCTTAAGCCCCAGGCCTGAAAAGTAATGACCAGATTTTTTTTTTAGCTTTTGCCTCCTTGCGTTTCAACAGTTGTAACTTTTTTATTTTTTCAATGACGCAGTTGTATGAGGCCTCGTTTTATTCGAGACAAGTTGTACTTTATGGGAGAATAGTTTAAATTCACTTATAAATACATTTTTTTTTGTTTGTTTTTTTATTTATTTATTTTTTACACCACTCACAGTTCACACTTAATAACTTGTTAGATTAATTCTATAGATTATTACGGTTGTTTAGATACCCAATATGTGTAGTTTGTTTTTTTTTTGTGTGTAATATATGCACAATTATTTTTTTTATTAAATATGTTACACTTTTTATGTGTTTTTTTTTACTTTTTATTTTAAATCCCCTGAAGGGAGAACTGTTTTACAATTTTTTTTTTACACTTTATTCATATATGCTAATACATTATAATCTGTGTCAGTTTGACACAGGCAGTGATCAGGACAGCACACTGATCACTAAATACACATAACAATAACAGCAGCACACAAAAATAGAATACGTTGAAAAAAACTTTCTGCTTTAAAAAAAACGAAAGTTTTATGAGGTTCTTTGTTCACACTTTGGCGCAAAATTGCTTAAGCCCACCTTCGACTTTCAACGAGACCTCAATGCAGGTGGGTCCTACACTACATTGCACTAACGCTATATTTCTCTGTGGTCCATCCAGACCTACCTTTCAGAATGTGAAGGCACCAGCTACTAAATACACTGCACTGATTAAAAAGTCTGTGTAGATGGGTGGAGTGCTAAAAACCAACATTGAGGCAGCCCGCCCCCCCTATTTGTAATACACAACACACAATATTTGGTTCAGCACCTTCAAAAAACTTTAAATGTGGGTGCACGCTGTGACGGCTGTAATCTACATACACATAACAATAACAGCAGCACACTTAGTGTAAACGTAGTGTAGGACCCACCTGCATTGAGGTCTCGTTGAAAGTCGAAGGTGGGCTTAAGCAATTTTGCGCAAAAGTGTGAACAAAGAACCTCATAAATTTTCGTTTTTTTGAAAGCAGAAAGTTTTTTTTCAACGTATTCTATTTTTGTGTGCTGCTGTTATTGTTATGTGTATTTAGATTACAGCCGTCACAGCGTGCACCCACATTTAAAGTTTTTTGGAGGTGCTGAACCAAATATTGTGTATTGAGCACACTGATCACTGTCCTGATCACTGGCTTGTTACACAGAAAGCCCTAGGGCTACTCTAGGTCCCCAGGGCTCACTGGGCAGCCATTCCCCAGGCTCTATAGCAAGCACAAACGTATGGTCCAGCAGTCCAAAGGCCAGTAAAAAATCCAATATTTATTGAGTAATATTAAAATAAAACGGCAAACATGCACAGGGGAGATGAATGAAGCTTACGCGTTTCAGGACGACTGCCCCTTAATCATAGCATGTTTTACACAGGAAACAGGAAGTGTTTAAATATACATGGTGATGAACAGCTGATGTAACTCACCTGTGGCAGAGAAGAGGCAGCTTGTAGGAAGATGACAGCAATGCCCGGGCGCCGGTCACATGTCCTGCACTGAACATATCCGTACCATGTGTAAGAACGCCGGCGCCTGCGCAATATCGGCATCCCAGACAGCGACGCGCGTGCGCAGAAGGAGTCGGGGCCGAAGCGAATGGAACCGGAATCTTACCCACAACCACAGTCAAGGCAGGCATCGGCGCCTGCGCACCGAAGGCGCTGCAGAACCGGCCGCGCCTGCACCGACAGAATTGGGACCAAAGCGGACATGGCTAGGACAAGGACAGCATAGACAGTTGGCGCAATACATAGTGACATATACAACAGACAGATTCCCCGGGCTCTGTCAGGTCACTGGGTGTTCATATTACCCGACAGAGCAGATACACCCTTTGATTGCGCTGCAGTGACGATCCGCCACATTCAAAGAGTTAAAGCACCGGGTGCGGAGGTTTCCTCCGCTTCCCGATGCTCGCAGGAGATGCTCTGGGATCAAGGCTGTGTTGTACAGCCCCAAACCCAGCGCTGCTGTGGCGCACGGGTGCCGCAAACCCCGATGTCTGCAGTGACGCCAAAAGACGTCACTGTAGACGAACGACCCACACCAGCCGACATCAAAAGGTGTGCGGTCGTTAAGGGGTTAAACTTTAAACTGCGATATGCTGAGCAGATTGATATAGAGTTTTGTGGGAAAATATTCAGTAGAACTTGGAGTTTATTCATTGAACTTACTGCTTATTCTGGGTTACGGAGGTCTTATCAGTGATTGACAGCCTTTCTTGTATGAGTATATACAGACCTGCCTTGTCCAGCATCACACAATCTATTGATTTCAGTAGGAACTGTGTAATTCTTAGCTTCCCCTGTGTTGACACTGCAATGAAATCTGAACACTTACTGCAAGATTTTCACACAGATAATAACTGATCATGTAGGGTCTCCGTTAATAAATGTATATGATCATTAAAAAAATAATAATGGGAAGACCAGTGGCTCAAAATAAAAAAAAAATAGGTGCATGGGACCAGAACCTTAAAGGAGTATTCCCATCACATTAATTATCAACTTTAAACATGTAGACAAAGGGAAGCAAAGACTATTACCAAATACATTGCTGTTCTGATTTTGCTTCATTTCAGAGTTGGATTAGTTCTTATCTCCTGCTTGTTTACACAAGTTTTTCTAGTTACCAACCCCCTACCTCTACTCTAGCAGCCCTGGCCAGGATGGTAACATCACTTCCCACTGTGTATTATCAGTAGCTTGTTTATCTTTGTTACTGACTAACATTAACCCTTTAGGGCTCTGTAGCCTTGTGCCCTGCTGTTAAACCCCTCCCTCACCAATGTCCCTTTAACAGACAGCTAGAAATAGCAGAGCTGAAATGTCAGTCACTGCTGTAGAACAACCCACAGCCTGAACAGGAAGTGGGAGCCTGAAGCTGACTGTAACAACCAGGCTCTGTGAAACAGCCAGATAGGAAAACTCCATTAATTATGGGTTCCAAGTCCAATAAATCACAAATAAGATCACAACACTTCACAGCACAATTCCAGTGAAAAAAAAAAGTGATTTATTGCTTAATATCAATGGATATAACATATCAGCTAGAACTTTGCTATAAAGTGCCGTGATCTTTATTGTGCTGTATGTATTCATACATATGTACTTGATATACCTTAACTTTTCTCTTTCCTAACTTTAACTATAAATTTGGGTAATTATGTTTTTTGCTACAAGGGGTGGGGGGGTCAATGGCATCTTCCTTTCCTATAAGGAGATGGGGAAAAAAACGTGATCTTCAGGAATGCTGATCACAGACCCGATTTGTGGGTCCTTCAGCTCTTGATTTTGTATTATATTACTCTAACTTTGGTACTCTAATGTGGTACTCTAATTATCTGTGGTACATGTGGTGACAGGGGCAGTTCAATGTAGATTCTGGAAAAATAGCTCTGTGTGTTTTACTTAAGATTATCTGTTCTGTAAAGGAACAATTATCAGTGTGAGATTGAAAGTATGTTCTACAGTGCAATTTAACTTCTTATGCTGCCACACAAAATAAAATTATTATCCATTTATAAATAGATCTCCAAAGTCCTTACACATAGTTTTATGGGAGTACGCAGAGACTTATAGCTCCTTAGCATGGAGCCAAATAGCTTATGTACAGAGCCTTTTTCCCCTCTACTGGGAAAATACCTTTGTACATATGGCATCCAATAAATCATGCCACGATCTACTGTGCCTCTATATGCTTCCCATATTGATATAGGAGGCATATGGAGGTACAGTAGAGAGCTCAGGCACTGATATGACAGCACTATTACGACTGTAAAAATGGAGCCACAATACAGCCAAGTTAATTAGCTCTTGGACTTGCCTAGTGCTTCTATTTCACTATACACTTGGGAGAAGTAAAGTTATAACCCCGCCCCTTATTCACGGCGGATTTGTGAGCTCAATACGGCTCACAAATCCGTCGGGAATAAGCCGTAGTGTACGAGGACTTAAATGTGGTTTATTGAGCCAGATGTCATCGACTTTGTAGGGAGAAATCTATGACCCGCAGTAGAACAGGTTCATATATTTAGGCGCATTCAGCGTTACAAATGCACGCAATAAAAATGCAGTTGGAGCGACAAAAATCATACATGGTGCCCATAGAGGCCAGTTCTAAATAGCTTTAAAGCAGTGTAGAATGCGCCTGAATTTATGAACCTGTTCTACTGCGGGTCATAGATTTTAGCGCTCTTTCTAGCTTTCCAAGAGACAACTCCGAGGTCAGGTAAACCTGTTTTAAAACTTGGTTCAAGCAGTAATGCGCCCAGTTTTGCTGTCCTCCAGTCATAAATGTGTAGAATCATACGGTTGTGGTGTGACATGCCTCCAGAACACCACCACATCTTAGGAGCACTACAAAGTGCCGCAGGCGCCTCATAATGCTCCTAATTTTGGAGTGCGCCTGCTCATACATCTAGAGAACAGGGCTGCAACAGTTTTTGGGCTGAAAGCACACAAGACTACTGGCACATACATACATGTCGCCCTTGGTTTCAGACCAAGAAGCATTTCCTTTGAAATTTAAGGTTATTTTGTTATTGGGCTCTTCTGTGCATGCCAAGTTCTTTCAACAGTCCAAAAATATACTTGAAGGTTAATTGTCTTGCAAAGTAATTGCCCTTTGGATTCTGTATGTGCATCGGTTGTAGAAAAAAGGATACAGGCTCCATTGAGGCAGGGACAGAAGTAAGTGAAAGCTGTCTCTGTATTATATTATATTATATTATATATCAGTTCCTACATAAGTAATGCCAAACAAAGCTGTTCAGCTGAGTAAAATTGTATGAAAGTATACAAAAGTGCCTGGTATTTATTTTATTTTAGAGTGGTTCACAAATCGATTCTGGACAGTTCAGACATACATTGTGTGTGATTTCGAGAGGGTCCCCATTTTGGAGACCACCTTTTTAAGGGGCTAATGTACTTCTTTCATTTTTGGGAGGTACTGTCGCCTTTTTACATGCTGTTAAATTGTGGTTACAGACACATGTATGGATCTTGCTATGTCAGATATTGCAAGAAAGGAGCTAATGCGTCACTCACAAATGCGACCTATACTGTCTTATTCTCTTAACTAAATTGGTGGAACATTGATTTAGAGTTATGGTTTTTCTAGCTTTAAAGTAGAGTTCTCTCATACTCATCAAATTGTAAGTGGATACTGAGTCTCCTCATTCCTATCTTAAAGTTAATTGGGCCTCCCTCATAAGAATACTTTCATTCTGAATGGAGGTTGGCCCATGCTTGCATTTTCTTCATCTCATTCTGTGCTATGGGAGTTTCTAATGTACATGCAGCGATAGATAACTTTACTCTAAGATGAAACTCCTATGGCATTAATACACTTGTAAAGTTTGTAGTGTTGCGAAACATAACTATAGTATTACTCTCTATTTCTAGACTCTCATAGATTATGCAACTGGGGCCTACGCATTTATACGAAATAGGTTGTTTGAAAGACCAAATTACCTTATCACTCTATTGATGAGGCAATAGGGCATCGTCCTCCAACTACTGGCGATGGATTTATCGGTCGGTTTTTTCGTCAAGTCCGCTTTGCGGTTTTTTCAGTCACTCACCACCCTATCGATGAAAATAAACGACGTCCGTCAAAACGAGCAATACACAGGGTCTCTTATGGAAAACTAGTCGTGCAGCAATTTCGCCTCACTTGGCTACGGGTTTTGTCACGTCCTCGGCGCGTTTTCCGCCCGGCTCGTAGGCTAAATTTTATATCTAGCACTAACATATCTCCAGGCCGCGCTAAACAGATAGTGAACATGATATTATTTCCGAGATCGGTTTTTAGGACAGGAATCTTATGAGGCACTAGTACATAATGTGGCAGGGAGAGGGCTGTTCTTGCACTCGCATCGCCGGAGGAAAAAGCCGCTGCACAAACATTTAGCGGCCGTGGGGGGACGGCCGACATAAGCAGGACACATATATCCGGTCTCTAGGCGGGTTAAGATTTTCTGATGACTTCTAAAAGGTGGGGTACGAATCACCATATTACATCTCAAAGTGTGGGCTCTTGGGCATGGCTCTGATAGACCTGGGGCTGATTCTTTTAAAGGCAATAAAGTAGTGATAGAGAGAGACAGAAAGCAAAATGGACGAATAGAATGCATGAGGTCATTTGTGAATTCTGGTCTATTTAGTAAGAAAAACGGTGAAACGGGCTTCAAGCGTCATTGCTGTTACCCCCAGAACATACAGTCTGACACGGCGCCGAACGATCACCTCTTACACTTTCTTTAGATAAAGAAAACGAACACACACTGCTAATATGAATCGACTTCTAACCAAATTATCACGAGGTTGCATTGATACAGTCACTTGTCACAATTGCTCTTAGAAAATTATTCAGATGGTGTGAATGACAAAATGGTTATAAAACATCTGGACTTGGTCTGTTCCTCATTGGTCCTGTCAATCGTTGTATCAAAATTAGGATAAGGTGCACTATAAAGATGTTGAAATGAGCACTCGTGGTCATACTGCGCTAAATTGCTCAATTTTGTGCATGACAAAATTTTCTAGGGTCTTTATGTGGTGGCTTACTGCACCATATGGTAAAAGTAGTACAGGGTTATTGTTTGAGAGTGGTTGGTCCCTTGTGCACTCAGAGACTTTGAGCTACCAGTCTCTACCACAACTCCACTCCCCACATCACCGCATTGTTACAGCGCTGCATAGATGTGTGTCCTACACGTTTGTGCCCAGGGATTGAAGCGCGTTCAGAGAGCTGTGGATACTGCTACATCTTGCAGGCACTCGCAAACTGCTAGTATAGGAGCCACTAAGAAGACTGTGCTACTCATTTACAAGTTCCTAAATTGATATGCCTATCCCCCGTTATATGTTTTAGCCGGTGACATCTCCACTCAAATTTTAAGACTCATGTGTGTAGACACAAGGTGGTCAAACGCTTTGCGATCAAGTAAGTCATGGGCGCCTGCTAATTAAGATGCAAGCTATCATCTAGGAGAATGGGTGTCCTAACATCCTCACTACTGCTCTACTTACACCAATCTCGAAAGACACTGGTACCAGGACACCACTTAGGTCATGTGAACATCACTATGATAATACATGAGGATACGTAGGTTGAACATCACCCTCAACACAAGATTCACCATATACTCCGATTACCTGATATCGAAAATCCCACTATACACCTACGCTTAGAGACACAAGGACATTTACCAAGTAGGGACACTAATCTATAACAGTTACATAATGGAACACTTTTTATACAGCAATAACACGACCACAAATTAAACCACCCAAGCAGTTATACTGGAGATATATATACCCATTTACTATTACTGAAATAAAGATCTGTATACAAAGACCTTATTACAGCCATATACTGGTACACGTATAAACTGGCTTGCAGCTAGAAGTGATTACAGTTGCAGTTTACATCTTGTGTCTCACAGGTGACGTTTTTCTCTAACAAGTCGTTTGACTTTCTCTTCTTGTTCTGATATGTCCGGTCCTGACCTCTCATGTGATTCATCTCGTCCACCACTCTGGCTCATCTAGCATGACTTTAGACATAAATATCTCGTTAGAGTATCTCTCACTTTATCCTGAGGTACTACACTGTACATCTCATCGACATCACTTCCATATCCTAGCACTGCTGTACAAAATCTTTACCTATAGTGAGTGGGAAGAGCTTATGGTACAGGGCATAGTATTATGGGGCTTGGTCTCCTAGTAGGGAAGTTGCTGGTAGGGGAGGAAAGACATGCTGGATCTCACCCATGGAGATATGAGTTACAGCTTATTTGCCTGCTTATCATTAGATATGTATGTTACAAGTGTAGGTAGGACTCTCCAAATTAGTATTAGGTTGGTTCGGCACATTAAGTTCTCATTTTATGATGGTAGGCTACTACAGGGTAGGTAAGGCAATAGTTAGGCCCACGTTAGGGTACGGCAGCCCCCAGGTACGATAGGTTGGTTCTGTCTGGTAGCGGCCCTCCAGGTTTATATGCACTTTTGCAAGCATTATGGGGTTTCAACATCAGTTGGGCGATAATTAGATGTCGGGGATAGCAATGACGTTTGTTTAATCAGCAAAATATTTAGTTGATCGCAGCTGCACCCCGGCGGCCAGAGGCAGTCGCTATAATCTCTGCAATCATGGGCCCCTGAGGCAGAGAGGTGTGAATGGAGAATCCCCCCCCCCACACTCCAAGACGCAAAAATAAAAAAGATAAACACTTCTCAAAGTAAAAACAATAATATAAACATAACACAAGATGAGGTCTAATTTACAGTGTACTCCTAGTGACGCTTTAGACAAGTGGAGGAATATTGAAGCAAAATATGAACCATCCTGGACTCTCGCCAGGGATTCACGGAGAGTCCTATTGATTTCAGGTCGTTTCTGTAATCGTTCCTTTTTTCCCTTTTCTCAGTCTTCCGTTAGACTGGACATGACTGACCTTCCTCTCTTCACCGCGCCGTCAAACTCTGTCCTGCAGATTAATGTACGGATCGATCAAAAGTATCATCTTAGAAATCCTCATTTAACCGTCTCCTTCGCTGCGAAACCTACCTTTTGTTATGGGTCGACATCCACATTTTAGTAAAGTAGTTAGTAATGTGCCCCACATATAAGAATTACTTTTTCCATTATAATTAGAATGTTGAATGCTATAGCTTCCCATTATTATACTTTTAAAATCACCAATAATAGATAAACTTTCAGTGCATTTCAGTAATTAAATTTCATGCATTCACAATTAAAATTAATTTCATTTTATTAAGCAATCCTTCCTTTCCTAAAAACATCATTCATTCCTAAACAATTAATCATACCCTTTTAATTAAAAATTAATCAATCCCCTTCTCCTATCACATTATTAACTATTTGTCTACACATCTTCTTTATAAAACTTATTCTTCATTTCTAACATATTTTCATTATTTCATAACAACTTATACATTTCTACACGACCATTATGATCCTTTCCTACACACTTATTAATTCTTATTAAACATTATTCCTTTATATCACAATTATTCCATTTCAAAATTATTTTTTCATAAAACTTATTCTTTCATACACAATTATTATTCCACTACACCTATCATTCTTATACAAAACTTTTTCCTCCAAACTCCTTTCCTCCCTCCACTACCCTCTCTCCGCTCACCTCCCGCACTACCCGCTCCCCCCCCCACCCACTTCCCCCCCCCGCCGCCTCGCCTCACCCTTCCCCCCGCCTCCCCTCTACCTCCCCCCCCCCCCCTCCCACCCCCCCACACCCACTCACTCACCCACATCTCTCTCGACGCTCGCCTCTCTCTCCTGCACTCGCCGCGCCCCCCCCCTACCCCCCCCACTCGCGCTCTCTCGCTCACTCGCACGCAACACACCCAAACAAACAAAACACACACAGCAAATACAAAATAAAGAGACGCCCTCCCCCCCCCCTCCCCACCTCCCTTCCTTGCCCCCCCCCCTCCCCCCCCCCAGAAGATTCCACACTACTCTCTACTACTAACAACCCCACCCTCTCTCACACAATACAAAGAACTCTCAGCACTATAAAAAGAAAAATCACACGAGCACTCTATCACTCACAGCACACGACACACTACTAGAAAAGATTTCCTTTAAATCTCTCCCCTCACGCTCACCTCATGTCTCTAAGAAGAAAAGAATAAAATAAGAGAGAAGAGAAACAGAGAATAAGACACACAAACACAAAGAAAATAGAGAAGATATAATCACCGCACTACGACACGCACAAACAATAAGAAACTTTATCAAAAATATGGCAGGTATATGTTGTAGGCAGAAGGCCAGCACCTAGTGATATTGCGTAATGTGCAAGATAGATAGGCGTTATAACGTACATATTACGTTGTGGACTAGCCCCTGGCTTAGTGTTTTTTTGTGTTTATCAGGTTTCGCGCTAGGGCTCACTGAAGTAATACTATCAATTGTCGGTTGAGCATGAAGTCGCTAGAGTACTTAATTGTAGTACGGCAAGCAATGCTCAGTAAGCTTAAGAATACTATAACAATAGAAATAAATGTATAATATTTCCTCTAACCATGATTGTACCACTTACTTTAACTTCTCATCACGTCTCGGAGAAACGGTCGGCCTTGCTCCGGCAGCTACGTGACGTTTGCCAGAGGCTCTGCGGAGCTTGGATGCGCTGCCGAATAGAACGTGCGTTTCACTAGTATGGGCGCCTGACCCGCGAACTTCTGAGGATGTGGGAAAAACTTACTCATCCAACGAGGATTCAAATTGTATAATGATCCCCACAGCTTCGTTTAGTATATTTCTGCCGGCATGCCTAGCCGAACCTCCTCTAGGAGATGAAGGCGCATGAGAGCCTTTGATGGACTACATGTTCATAAAGGATTGGCAGTTCTTGTCGACCAGGCCGTGACTCAGCCGTTTTCATAACGCTCTTTATGTAGAGAGGTAGTGAGCTCATCATCTCAATGGACCTCGCGGCGCGTCAAGGTAGCTTCTCGGGGTCCCGCCTCGACATAATAGAGAAAAATCTCCCACCAGCTCCTACCCCCGGGCCACAAGCTTCTAACTCGAACCCGTCGAGCAGCTGTTCTCATGAGCCGAAAATCACCGGCTCCTCGCCCTAACTGGAAGATACAGGTGCTTATCTCTGTGATCTGTCGGCTGCCTAAACATGGGTCGTCTAGCGGTTACGGCGGACGAATTGCTATCCAGGGAGAGGCAAGCTGAGGGATCGTGGGAACCCCGGGCAACTGAGCCATAACATGTGGCCCTCACATGAATGTGAAGATGATGGCCTACTTGACCTGGCGGGCCTAAGGTCCCCTACTCTTTAAGAAAGAACCCGCGGGCTCACCAATAAATATGACGCTAAAGCAAAGGATATTTCTATGCGCTCTATCTGCCCCGTTAATACCAACAGTAGTTTCCCGTCATCACAACTGATGCTATGAATCGCAGCCACCTCCAAATCCCTTAGTAATGCTGTAACGCCAGCGCACCACTTTGTCATGTCTATATCTAGATGTGTACCCTTAAAGATGAAATCTCTATGACATTAAGGTAAGAGCTATCACCTCTCTTTTTAACCATTAGCACCCTGAAAAGTGATCGCAGGGTATCGAGTGTTGTGGTGGCAGCTGTTAAAGTGATTGGAATCTGATGTATTTCCATGCATGAAACATACAGACAGGGTCTAATAAGCTGCCTATCTAAGGCATAATAATACATAGCCATACAGTAACGTAAAGTGCATAGTGCAGTACAATAGTAGGACAAAAAACAAGTAAAAAAAGTATTTAAAAGTATTTAAATAAATAAATAAATAAAAGTGAGAACATCAAACCCCATTTTCCAATATAAGAAATGTTGACTTTTCGAAACAAAAATGAAAGATGTATAATAATGATACACAATAACAATGGTTAGCACTACGTTCGTAAACGCATAAAAATTATAAAATTGTTGCGTTATTTAAATCATATGGTAAACACTACAAAAATAAACAATTGCATTTTTTGTTCCTCCAAACTCACAAAAAAACAGAATCTAAAGTGGCTTAAAGGGGTTTTGGCGATCACTCAGCGACTTCATCTTACCTCACATCTGTTTTCTCAGTTGCATAATAATAATATAATATTCTTTTTTCTATAGCGCCAACCATATTCCGCAGCCACTTTACAAATTTAAGTGTTAAACAATTCAGTCATTTACACATTTAAAAGTACATACAAATGAGACACATGTGTGAGGGCCATGCTCGTGAGAGCTTACTAATCTATTAGGGTGTATGGGTACGAAAACATAACGCTGTATTTAGAAGTGCCAAGTTTACAATGGGCTGGCCATGTTTCATAAATAGGGGGTTAGGTTTACATGAAAAGATGGATGAACATGACCAAGTACAGCTATATCACAGTATCAAGTGCCTGTGATTAGACCAAAGTGCAGGGTAGGACAAGATGTTTGTGTGATCAGCAGTAGGGATCTTGGTGGGCAGGACGAGTAGATGTATTTCAGGCCACATCTTAAAACTGTAGTGGTGTTTGATGAATGTGCCTGATCTGCCGACGGTAGCATATTCATGAGAAATTGCGTGCCGCAAGTGTGAATATTGTAGCCGGGCTGGGAGGTTCGGATGATTGAGGAATGTTAGTCTTGATAATCATCAGAGAGCGGAGAGCACGGGTAGGGCGGTAGACAGGAGAATAGGGAGGATTGATTTAGGGATGGAGCAGCGCTTGTGGAGAAGCTTTTATATGTGTGAGAGTGCTGAGTTTTATACTGTATCCTGTATGAGTGGGCAACCAGTGCAGTGATGACACAGAGTAGAGGCAATCAGTTTAGCGGCTGGAGAGAAAGACAAGCCTGGCTGATCTGCATTCTGGACAGGATTGGAGAGGGGAGCAGTTTGCTGAGAGGGAGACCGATAAAGCAAGGAGTTTCAGTAGTTCATGACGAGAAAAATAGTATAATGAGCAGTAATGAGAGTTTGAGTGTTTAACAGTGAGTAATGGAGGTTTTTGGAGAATTTCTTGAGTGCAGGTGACAGGTAGTGGGCAAGGGATTGGATTTATGGGGAGAAGCGTCAGATGCAGACTCAATATGAACCTAGACAGCGGCCTGCTGCTAGGAGAAATTGGTGGTACACATACAGAAACAGAAGATTGCAGGGGGGGGTTGGTTAGTTGATGGCTCAGGAAAGACAAGAGTTCAGTCTTAGTGAGGTTTAGTTTCAGTTGGAGAGAGACTTGTGTCAGAGACAGGGGACAGACTGATCCACTGGTGTTTTGTTAGCGTCGGCTGGAGTGATGTCCAAGGAGAGGAAGGTGTATAATTGGTGTCATCCGCATATTTGAGATGGTATGGAAAGCTCCCAAATTACTGATGGTTTGTCATATGGGTGACTGTGTACAATGAAACAGGAGGAGAGGATCTAGAACTGCTCCTGAGGACCACAACAGAAAGAGAAGAGGAGAGGAGGTCGAAACCAGAAAACGAGACCAGTCTGAAGGAGGCGGTCAGAGGACGGTAGGACGAGAACGCAAGCTGAGAGCGGTGTCCTGGAGAGGCCAAATGTGGAGGTGTGAGGAGAGATGGTGATCAACAGTGTAAAATGCTGCATGAGAGTAATCCAAGAGAGAAGCAACAATGAGTAGTTACCTGTGATTTTGCTGTTAGGGAGGTCATTTGAGAGCTTTAAAGGCAGTTTCGTGGATTGTAGTGGTGCGGAAGAACCTGATTGACAGCGCAGGTCGCAAGAAGAGAGTTAGCAGAGGAGATAGGGAATTAGTGCGAGAGTAGACCATGTAGCGTGTGTCCAGGAGTTTAGAGATAAATGGCAGGTTAGAGACTGGACGGTAGTTATCAGCACAGGACAGGGTCAGAGGTGAGGGCTTGTTTTAGTAAAGGGGTTATGATGGCGATGTTTGAAGGAAGATGGAAAGATCACCTAGTGGGAGAGAGAGGAGGCTACAGATGCAGTAAGGTGAGAGAGGACAGTGGAGGAAATAGGGGAACTGGACACGAGGTGGGATGGAATGGGGTCCAGTAGAGCAGGTGGTTGGACGAGCAGACAGGAGAGGCCTGGACACTTCATTCTCTGTCATCGGTCATGGGCTGCGAGTAGATTAGAGGCGTTGGGGGAGCGGAAGGAGGGGTATTATTTGGGGAAATTGTGATGTGATGGTTTTGCCGGTTATTTTCAATTTTGTCTTTGAAGGCGAGTGGAAGGTCTTTCAGCACAGTGGTCAGTGACCTGGAGCCTGAGCTTAGGCCTTAGGAGGGAGTTGAATGTGTCAAAGAGGCGTTTTGGGTTGTTGTGTAGTGTGGAGATGAGGGAGGTGAAATATTTTTGTTTGCCGCAGTGAAGGGCAGTGTGATAAGCCCTGAGCATGAATTTTTAGTGGAGAAAGTCTGCAGGTAGCTTTGACGTTCTCCACAAGCCCGCCTCATGCACACCCTGGAACATCGCTGGTGGAAAAGAAGTCTGAGGTGTGTTCCAAGGCTGCGGGTGTCCTGACTGCTGGTGGTGCGGTGTCTGAGTGTACCAAAGCTTGTCCAGCGGTGGTTGTGAGAGTTTCATTGTAACGTTTGTCAGCCTGTCTGGACGGAGAGGAGGAGTTGGAGGGCAGTGTGGAATGTATGGCGTCTTTGAGTTATGTTATTAATGGAGCGATAATTTCTGTATGGATGATGGGCAGGTTTGTCCAGTGAGGCATTGAGAGAACTTAGTCGATAACTAAAGGAGAATAAGATTGTGTGGTCAGAGAAGGAGCATAAGGAGAATTAGTGAAGTTAGAAATTGAGGAAAGATGACAGAAGAAAATTGAGGAAAGATGACAGAAGAAAATTGAGGAAAGATGACAGAAGAAAATTGAGGAAAGATGACAGAAGAAAATTGCATATTTGAATTCAGTGCTTACTGGCTACTACTGGCCTCCAGTGAGGAGCTGCTGAGGACGCCAGGTCTGTAGCTATAGCGACCAGTGCTGGCAGCCTATCAGGAGAAATCAACACAGGTCTGTAGCTATAGCAATCTGAGGAGCTGATGCAGCCCTTATAGGAGGGGATATCTCGGAATAGATAGGGCACTATTAATGGACACGTATTGCAAAGTGACTTTTTTTTTGCAAGATTTTGAAAGTTAAAAAGCATTCACTGTGCGTGCGGACAAACCCACAATGGTTACCAAAGAAAATGTCAATTTATCCTGCAAACAAAAAGCCCTCACACAGCTCCATCAGCAGAAAAATAGTTAGGGCTCTAAGAATATTGTGACATAAAAAGTATGTTTTTCAAGCATTTTTAGTGGCAACTATAACTTCATGTGAGGAGGGACCTGTAGAAGGGGATGTGTTATGTAAAATTAGTGTGTAGCTGCCTTTCTGCAATTGGTATATTTGAATACTTACAGGGGTTGTCAACTGGAATGGAATAAAATGTATTTGAAATGGGGCCGCGTGGTGAAAAAGAAAGTAAATTGCTTGCTAATTGTCCCCCACTTGCTGCCTCTGTGCTCCAGGATCAACTTCCTCTTCACTTCGTTATCGTTCCTGGGCTCACACTTCAATTGTAAGTGAAGAGGAGCTTATACCAGAATAGCTCATGGAGCTGCAGGGGACAAGGTATGCATAAGCATCGAATTTCATTCTTTTGTTTTCCGCAGCACGACCCAGTGCTAAATGGTGTTTTGTTTACATGAACAACCCATTAAAGGGGTTTCTCGCTAACAAAGGAACTTGCTTTTTATGTTAAAGATCATGCAAAAATAAAGTCAACTTTGCAAATATGATTTCCTTTTACAGTGTCCTGCCTATTTCTGAGTTATTTCCTTTGTAAGGTCTGTATCAGCTCATCAGGTGCATATAGTACAGACTGCTTTGATCTATATCCGGATAGGCTAGTCAGCTCTGGTTGTTATTAGCTATCAGACCTGGCTTCTGACTGCAGCCATAGTGCGAGCCAGTAGACACAAACCCCATGAATTCAAATGAAACCAAGAAAATAGGACTGAGGTAGATGAATCTAGTAGTAGAGACAACATCGTTTCAAGTTAGGGACAGCTACACTACAGCCATCCATCATGCAAAGTAGCCATTGTTCAGGAGCTGGGAGGCCCAAGCCGAAGTTTTGCACCAGGGCCCAGGAGCCGTGAGCTAGGCCACTAGCCTGATCAATAGGATATGTTTTCAGGGTAACAAACATGTTATAAAGTGAATTTTCAAACAATGAGATGAGTAGTACATTAAGAAATAAAAAAAAAACCTCTGATTTGTATTCAGTGCAGACCAGAGTTCCTGAGCTGGAAAGATTTCAAGACTTAGTGGAGAATAAATTAATTGCCCTTAGAACTTGTTATCTGCTATTCGCACTTGTCAAAATTTGTCTAACTAGAATCAGTCAGCCTTGTATGATCTCAGGAATAATTATAACCTGGTAATGTGGATAGGGGTGGGTAGTTAAATTGGAGTCTGTTGTAGGCTAGATCCTTAAGGCGACATCTATGAACTTTGGTGCTGAAAGGCAAATTCTAAATGGTTTTAAAGCAGTTTAGAATGTGCCAGTATGTATGAACCTGTTTCATAGTTTCATAGTTTGTTTAGTAGGCTGAAAAAAAGACAAGACGTCCATCTCCCAGTTCAGCTGGTTGTGCTATGGAGTTGAATCCTAGATGAAGGCAACATAAAACCCAATGAGGTAGAAGCTCAAATTGTCCTCATTTTAGGGAAAAATTCTTCCATCGACCTCAATCTGCGCATTCGGAATTATTCCCTGGATCATCGGGACCCCTCTCCAGAATCCTGGTCACTATAACTTGTTATATTCATTACGCTCCAGAAAGACATCCAAACCCCTTTTTGAACTCTGTTATTGAATTCAACGCATTGACGAATTTTCCTCTGGCAGAGTGTTCCACAGGTCTCAATGCTCTGAAGACAGTAAATGAATTCCCTTTCTATCTTTATGTAGAAAAACTTTCGTTCCTCAAGACGTAGAGGATGCCCCTTTGTGTTTAGATACAGCTCAGGGGTTATAAATAAATCTTGGAGGAGAGGATCTCTATATTGACCTTTAACGTATTTAAACATATTTATTATGTCCCCCGAATACGTCTTTTCTCTATACTAGTTAACCACTAATCTTGCTAATAACTTTCTGGGAATTGTAGTCACCAACCAGTCCTTTTACTTATTTTTGTTGCACGCCTTTTGTACCTGTTCAGCTTACAATGGTCTCTCCTGTGTATGGTGCACAAAACTGTAGACAATAATTCGACTGTGTGGTCTAACCAGTGACTAGCTATAATGGGAGAATGATTTTTCTCATCATGTGCATCTATTTGCCCTCTTTTAATAAACACCATAATTGTTGCCTTTAGCACTGGCTGCTACAATTAGTTTACTGTCCACAAGGATTCCCCAAGTCATTCTACCAGTCACGTTTTACCCAGTCACTTTCTTCAATTTAACATGTAGTACTTGTAAATGGATTTTTCCTCACCATGTCATACATTGCATTTATCTGTATTAAACCTCATCTGCCATTTACTCTGCCCAGGTCTTCCAATTATTCCAGATCGCACTTTGTAATAACACATTATCCTCTATATGTGTTGATTACTTTGCAGAGTTTAGCATCGTCTGCAAAGATCGATATTCTACTGTGCAATCCCTGTGTTCTTCTGCAGTTCACACATTTGGTGCATTGTAGGTGTAATCCTGGCGCAAAGTCTGTCTCTGCCGCATAGTAAACAAGTAGAAAAGACTCTACAGAATTCGTGACAGCTTGGACCATGCTTACTGATGACAATTATAAAACTGTATTAACCAAAATTATTTCCCCAAAATGTAAAATTATATAATATTAAATCAAAGTCTAATTTAATAATATAAAATGTATTTACAATTAAATTTTATAAAATTAATATTACATTATATGTTACAAGATTAGCAATAATTTAAATAATATTAAATTAGAAGACGAATAAAGCATCTACCATAAATCCTGTTATAATGTTATCAGTGATTGCAAACAGATTACAGCAGGCTTGAAAAGCCATTAAAATAGAATGTCAGTTAATAGAAAATATGGTAGTTTTCTTGCTTAGTGCATCACAGGTCCCAACAAACCTGTGGTGTGCTGGATCTTGTCATAGGGTAGAATAAAGGCTGAGAGCAGCAAAATTAACATTGATCACCATTTGATTAAAATTCATATAATTTAAAGGGGATGTATCGCTTCATCAGTTAGGCTGTTTTCCTGAAATCATCCAGAGCACAGATCCGTCTGCCTTCTATGTTTACATGCAGGAGCATTAAAGCACCGAGCACAATTTTGCTGTTTTCTGATTGTACAAGTAGGTGCAGTGTGACTGAGGAGCTGTTAGCTGTACAGAGTGAAATTGTTGCCTGCCCCTTATACGCAGGAGCATTAAGGCACCGAGGCACAAACCTGCTGTTTTTTGATTGTAGAAGCAGGTGCAGAGTGACTGAGGAGCTGTTAGCTGTACAGAGTGAAGTTGTTGCCTGTCCCTTATTCTGAGTGAGAGAGACAGGAATATGACTGGGGGCTAGGATCCAACCACCACTGGGGAACTGTGTTTACAGAAATCTAAGATAAGATATCCTGTGAAAAAAGACAGCTTTGCAAATGACATCCAATTGCAAAGTTGCTTGTTTTCACTGTCCCCTTATTCTGAAGACCATATAATGAAATGATACAAACCCTTTAATGTAGTAAAAAATGAAAAATGAAAATAATCAGAATTTTTTTTTATTATTAACATAATTATTTTTTCATTAGTAAATCAACTCAATGAATTGCACTAGCCTCTATACAGAAAAGAAGTAACATTTAGAATACAAATGTAACAATTCTTAACTATGATTGACAGTAATAGCTCCTTATCTCTTGCAACATTCTAAACACAAATTGAGATTGACACAGGGAGAGCTTTGTGAAGTAGTAGAAAGAGAAACATTTAACAGTATGATTGACAGTTATAAGATTCTGTTCTTCTCTCTATAGTTTAAAGCAGTATATTGAGTTGGTTTTCTAATGTAAAATTTATTATGTTGATAATAAAACTTTGTTCTGATTTTAGTATTCTTTTTTACTATTAAAATCTTACAAAATATTTTTTTTATATTATAGTATGTTAATTTTTGTTCAGAAAAATGTAGGTCAGTCTTTATTCAATATACAGCCATAGCCAGCACATTACAGGTCTTGCTGAAATTTGTGGTGAGCCATGCAAGATCACTACCAACGTTTCTATTTACTAGCTATTCTAATGCCTTTCTTTTATTTCAAGCCTGCTGTGATGTGTTTGTAATCACTGATAATTCTACACTAACTCCTTAAATACCCAATTGAGAATGGCATTTATGGTAGATGCTGTATTGGTATTTTAATTCATTTATATTATTTAATATTGATTTTAGATGATATATTTTTATATAAATGTTATAGAAGATTTTTTTATTTCTTGGATATTATATAATTTTATATTTTTATATGATTTAATTTTATAAAGTTTTATAATTATTATAAATTAGTTTGTATTATTTTAGTGGTATAAACTGAGAAATAATTGATATGTTTCTGCCCTAATGGCAAATCTAATTCCACTACGACAACTTTGGGCTCAGGCAGACCACCTTTAACTTGGTCTGGCTGTTCGAGCAGTTATGCACCTATTTTTGCCGTCCCACATTCATAAATGTGTCTATTTCTACAAATGTCATGCGTCACGAACCCAGAACGCCCCCACATCTTAGGTGCATTACAAAGCATTGGGCCAGGTGCAGATTACGCCAAAGTTTGGAGTACAACTGTTCATACATCTATAGTATAGAGCTACACCAGCTTTTTGGCTCAAAGTATGCCAGAAATCTGGTGCAACTCCATTCATACATGTCGCCCTTAGTTTGGATATTTTGAATACATAATACAAGATGAAGTTAGTTTGCAGATTTGAACAATAAAACCTAGGAATATTTGCTGGTACCTAATCACTTGTCCCCAATCTTTTATTCATTCACCTAAAATGTCCCCAATCTTTTATTCATTCAACTAAAATGCTCAAGGTAATATTACTTCCCAGTGAGCAAACCATGGTGACAGGCATTAGGGACGATATGTATGAACGCACTTGTGCAACTTTTTTGGCGTATTGTGTGCCACAAAAATGTTGAAGTGCTGTTCTATAGATGTACGAACAGTCGTGCACCCAAACTTGGTGCACTTGGCACTAGATACAACAAAGTTTGCCACATAACATATTATACACTCCTCTATATCGATTTAGAACTGGTGTGTCGGTGCCAAGTTACATAAATCACTATATCACTCTCTGTTCTCTTGCGAGATTTCCAATTTTTTGGAGATTATGTGACAAGTTACATAGATGTCGCCCCAGGTCTTTTAATAAATCAATATAAGAATATTCTATGATCCCCTATTTGCACTTGTTATATAATATCAATTGAAGGAGTTATCTATGGATTAAAACTAAGGGTGGCATCTACATAATGTGCATCTACACACCAGTTCTGAATAGATATAGAGGAGTAAATAATTTGACAGTATGAATGAAAGTGTTATGTGCCAAAATTTCTGGCGCATAACACTCAACAGTGGTGCATAGAGTGTTATGTGCCAAACTTTGTATGGAAGTTTCACACCAAGCTTTGGTGCATTGTAGATGCCTTGAAATGTGTCACGCCTTAAAATGTGTTGTGCACTATATAACAGTGCGGAGACAATTTTTTGGCGCAATGTACACCAAAAACATGGCACAGGCAAGTTCATAGATGTTGCCCTAAGAGTTGTAAAGGACTTTTTTTTCAAAAGAGATTATTTGCAATAGGAAACTACATAGAATTTAGAGTACATATTTGTATTTATTATGTTTTAGTACTTTTTGCACAATAAAAACAATGAAAATATGTCATTTTTATGTGTCTGAATTCCAAAAGCTATAACTTTTTTTATTTTCCAATCAATGTAGCCATATAAAGTTTTTTTTTTTGCACAGGTTAAAGTTTTTATTGGTAATATGCAGAATACATATAATTTGTTGATTCAGAAAGCACTATCAGAGAGAAGGGACACTAATAGAGAGAAAGGGATACAGCAGAGCTGCGATTAGAGAGAAGGGAACACAATTAGAGAGAAGGAGTAACAGAGGAGACAGAGGAAATGGGGCACTATTAGAGAGGAGAGGGTACTAACAGAGAAAAGTGAGCAATGCTAGAATAAAGGTGGCACTGAGAGAGAGAAGGGGAAACAGCAAAGCAGCTATTGGAGACAATGGGGGGTACAAGGGGCACTGGTAGAGAGAGGAGGCACTAAGAGAGAAAGGGGCACAGATGAGGCATTATTTTTAAGTGGAAGCACAGAGGGGGCATAATTACTGAGAAAAGGGCACACACGGCTGATTATTGCTAAGAAGGTAGGGACAAATTATTACATTATTACAAGGGGGCGTCACATTGGAAGTGGGAGGGGGAGGAATTCCTGTGATAGATGGTTGACAATGTCTCCTTGCCACTTTTGCACACTGTGTGAATGGGCTGTGTAGGAAAGGTTCAGTGTAAGGTTGGCACTTACTGTATGTGATGTGTAAATAGCATGTGTGGTCTCAATATATCCAATGCTTTTGCTAGCTCTGGAGGGAGGGGGACCCACATATAACTAGCAAAGGCTCCCACATGCAATGCACGTGTAATAAAACATAGCAATTATTTTGTAATTGTTGATAAATATTGCTAAAATAATTGAATTGAATGTGAAATGCTAGAAAATATCTTCAGAATTGTGGTAATCAAAATGTCAACATAGGGAGACGTCCAATGTCATCTGTGATCAGTGTCACAAAGGAAGTATCTGTAATGATGACAATAATCAGGTCTGTGCACAATTGTAGCTCCTGCTTATTCCATTGAATCACTTACTTGGAAATACTTTGGAGTGTCAGGCTAATAGGCTTTGCTGACACATTGTTTTGTGAAGTTCATGACATTCTGCATTAGAAGTCTCCTGCTCAGCACATCATTCATATCGTTCATCGTCTTTGTTGTTTGCTTTAATTTGCTCTCTTCCTGAGACCTTGAAATGCCAGACTCATGTGAGACAAAGTGGAGCAGTATCCACATATTAATGTCATAATTACCCAGCAGCCAAAGTGGGTATTACCTCCATAGATCACACTGTGTTTACAATACTTGTGGGTTACATAGAGGAGATTGCAAGTTACAAATTGCTACTATTATCTGTTCATTGTGATCCTTCCATCCCCTTGGCCATTGGCCAGCAGCTAGTCACATGTCCCTCTGCCAGCAGCTCGGGTTTCAGCTGTCTGCTCTGCTGCTGTCTGTTTGCCCAGCTCTCTGGCTGTAGTGTCCAGTGAGATGTGTGCACCAGAGGCAGGATGGACATGTACATGAAGCCCATCACCCTGAAAGACCAGGAACCCTCCAAGCAGAGGAGCCCAGCACTGATCACAGCAGCAGCAGCCCCCACAATGCTCAGCAGAGGCAGGGAGCTGCAAACACTCAACTTGGAGTTGGCATCCAGAGAACTTGCTATTGACTCCTTAGTGGCCAGCCACAAAACTAAGCAACATATACTCCTGAGAAGATGCCACCTCACCTTCCACTTCCCACCAGGAGCTGTGCCTTGTCTCCCTTCCTCAATACAAAGAGAAGGTGTCTCCATAAGTTGAATAAAGAGGAGCAACACCCCAGGAAAGGTCCATTTGAGAAAACTTGATGACTATGAAGATATCAGGTAAATACTGTTCATTATATTCTATGTATGTTACAAATGGAATAGTGTTTGTATAGTTTATGTGGCTCATGGCTGGAGTGTGTAATATACAAGCAGCCCAACACACACAGCCCAGCAATGCTGAGTTTCCACTAAAGTTAACCTTGTCACAGAAATGATTACAGTGGGAATGGAACAAATAGGTTAGAGTGATCTGATGAGCACTTTCAGCTCCCTTTATGGCAGTAATGATGTTCAGCTTCATGGGTTAGATCTCTTTGTAGACAATAGTTTTAAATTGAAGTCTAGGAAGCATATGGAGATTGGTTTAACTCTGGAAGTGCCAGAACAACAGCTGCAGCTCCTGGGTCTGATCTTCTCAGTGTACATGGTGAGTGCCATTCCTCTTGCTGGGGTGAGTGACTGCTAGTCTAGGAAAGTTTGTGTGTTGGTAATCTCCCTCAGCAGGATGCATCCTGTTAATCCTGTGTAATCCTTTGTAAACTGAGTCTCTGTAAACTGTGGAGCTGTTAGCTAAACCAGAGGATCACAAGATATCATTAGCTATACTTCACATGCTAATGCTTCTCAAAGGACACAATAGGTTTGTTCCTTTGATCATTAACACTAAAGTTAATTACAGTCTGGTACCCAGAAGCTTTAGCTCAGCAGGGGCCCCCATTACTGTTGTCATGTGTCACTGTAACAGCACCTCACCAATATAGCAGAATGAATACTGTAATTTAATTTGTATATTATTTATAAAGCACCAACATATTCCACAGCTCTGTTTAGAGATTGCACCAACCTTATTACTAGAACCAAGATGAAAGGAAATAATCAATATGTTTTAGAGATGCAGTCTACATTAGGGCCACATGTATGAACCTATTTAGGTCTAAAACTCACTTTTCTGCCCATAGGTTATTATGGGAAAAAGAGTGAGTTTTAGACCTAAACAGTTTCATACATGTGGTCCTAGGTGTAAAGTGACTTGCCATTGTGTGTGGGACTACAAGTGCCAGCATTCCATGTAAACTCTCCCTGTTTATAATTTGCAGTCTATGCCTGGACCAGATATCTGTTTGTTAATAGATAAGCACTGTAATCAGATAGGTTTTAGAATTTGACAAGACATGATCAGATTTAAAGTTCCAAAACATGTAGTAAGCCATAGATGTAGTGAGATAAACCCATATCACCTAAGAGTTGCACACATATATAGCAGTTAGAAGTCCAAACTACAAACTAGAGTGTTGGCTGTAACAGTCTGAAACTGTGGTGTATACTTAGTATGTACTTTGATACACTCTAATATCCAGAGAGAGTTAAAAAATCAGAAACTGCATAACTTTTCTGAACATAACTTTTAATCTAAAACGTTGCAGTTGTCAATAAGAGGATGATGGGACTTTTAAGGTACAAAGATACTGATAGGTTGGTAGATTTCTAATACTTAAAAGTGTGGTAGACAGTACCCAAGGGGCAAATATTCACATTCGTTTACTTGCCACGGCTCTGTATCTACATACCCAACAAGATATATATAGTTAAAAATAATATAATTTATATATATATATATATATATGCCTTAAGTGTGTCATTCATTGGATCTATCATGTTCTGATGCTCAAGTACAAACTATACAGAAGCAGTAGCAACCACTTCCAGAGGGGCAGAGCCTAATAACAACATAACAAACATATCAGATATCTGGATGTAAGAGACAAGGCATGCTTGAGGTCTGTGAGTGCTGAAGATTAACCCCCTGCCAGTCTCTAAGTGCTAAGAATTAAGTGATCTCGCTAATTAGTTTTTTGGATTAGAAAGTAAATGTAGGAAGAGATAAGAGAAAGATTAGTTATACAAATGCCTACAGGCTGTATGTAATCAATAAAACATAAGTACATTATTTCATAAAATGATTTACAACTACTGTGCCCCTTTCCAATTTTCAGCTGATATCTGCCAGTACATCCTCTTCAGGCTCCTGGAGACTGGCACTATTTCTCAAGGGAAACACTGTCAAGGATTTCTGTGTGGATACTTTTTCTTGTTGATGGGCGTTCATAATCTCCAAACCACGCTGTAAAATATTCTCATCATTTATTATGTTCTATTATACTGTATTACATTTTAGGACACATTTTTATTTGCTTAGAAATTTGGTAAATACTTAAATAATTCTAAAATCATGACACATTCATGAAACATGGTGTTAAACGTAGGTGGTTTGTTTATACAGTCTCATGAATTAGAAATTGGTATGTGAAGTTTGGCCAAGAGTAATAAATATAGTTTAAAGGTTAAATCCAAATGTAATTCCTTTACTCTCATTTTGTGGTTTTCTAACATATGTAGAATGCATTGATCATAAAAATCTAAATTATGAGATTCATCTTTTCCTTTTACATTGTTGCCTTCCAGAAACAATATTATTAATTATAACATACCTAAATTATTAAAGACGTTTGGTCTCATAAGTCTATCTATCTCTATCTATCTATCTATCTATCTATCTATCTATCCATCTATCAGATCTATCTATCATTCTAGCTGTCTATCATAATATATTTTGCTACTATCTACCTATTTATTCATGTCTTTTATCTATCTTATCCACTGTATCTCATTACTCTCTCTACCCAAGGCATCTATCTATCTATCTATCTATCTATCTATCTATCTATCTATCTATCTATCTATCTATCTATCTATCTATCTATCTATCCTATCTAACAAAGCTATCTAACAAAGCTATCTGTCTGTATTTCATCTCTATTCTGTCTGGCTATTTATCTATTGTATCTCATAAATATTTCTAACCCCAAGATTTTTTAATATCTGTCTGTCTGCTGATCTACCTACCTACACTGACTATCCATCTATCTAATCTATCTATCTATCTAACTATTTATATAAGGCAGTATGAACACTTGGAATCAAGAAAAGTGGCCAAGCTTTCTGTCTCCCAATCTACCTACCAACCTACAGTATTTATCTATCTATCTATCTATCTATCTATCTATCTATCTATCCAGTAGCTGTTTATCTATCTATGTATCTATCCAGTAGCTGTTTATCTATCTATCTATCTTCTATCTATCCAGTAGCGGTCTATCTATCTATCTATTTATCTATCTATCTATCTATCCAGTGTCTATCTATCTATCGATCTATCTACTATCTACTGTCTCTATATATCTGTCTTATAGCTATTTATATAAGACAGTGTGAAAAGTTAGAATCAGGACAAGTGGGCAGGCTTGATTTGAGCATTTTTGGCAAGGGCCAAATTGTGATGGCTAGACAACTGAACTGGAGACAGGTTCATGGGTGCCCAAGGCTAATTGATGTGTGTGAGGAGAAAGAACTAGTCTATTTAGTCTGCTTCTACAAAAGAGCAACTGTAACACAAATTGGTGTTAATGATGACTATGATAGATAGGTGTCAGAACACATAGCACATTGCATCCTGCTGTATATGGGGCTGCATAGTGTAGTATACAATATTAGAGATATTAATGCTATGGTAATTAGTATGTATTGGCACTAGAGAAATAAAGATAATTGTTATCTCATAAATATTTTTTGGGGAAAACTCCAACTTGCTCTATCATTGCTTCTGCTGAATTAAGACATTAACAGGACATGTTGATTGAGACCTCCAGTAACCTTGAGAACAGGTTGGTTTTAATTCTAGCTTTTGGTGGGGCGCAGGTCTCATATACACTTTCACTCTACATTCACATGAATAGGAGTCACAGAGACTTCTGAGTACAAAAGTGGAACATTCTGGGGATTGGTGGTCAAAGGGATGTGGCCCGGGACCAATACTTTATGGCATGTTCTTTCATGATATGCTATCATGCAAGAGTCTTTCGAAATTATTCTGAGGAACTTTATGGTAAAACAAGACAGAAATAGCCTCATGGCGATGTCCATATAATTTAAACCAATGACATCATTCCAATTTCTGATATTAAAATTAGAAATATTCCAGTAGCTGATACAGGTTATATGGTTTAAACATGATCTCATTAGAACTAAATTACTGTAGTGTATAAAACTGTAAATTCATATAATTTATAACTAATTTATTTTTCAGAGACAAATTTAAAGTACAAATTCTTAAAGATACTATTTCACTTCTGTCAGTAACTAATGTGGGTTGTTTTGAGGTTGTTGGGCCTCTCCATCATTTGTGTGAAGTCAGTAACATATACCATAGCATTGTGCTACTTGATTAAAGGGAATCTGTCAGCAATTTTTTTTTTTTACTTATTAAATCAAGACCCTGGTAAGTATTCGTTTCTTCTTAGCTGTTTTTATTTTGTGATTGTAGATTTCTCAATTCAGTTGCCTATATATGATTATGGGGACAGCCATCTTGCCTGCACTGCTTTAACAGCAGTCAAACCGATGTTTTACATCAGCTTCATGCACATAGGAGATTGAGGACTGGATCAGCCCCATTGACTTCTATAGGAGTTTTCTAGGCATGCTCTGTGACCTGGGAAGAAGTTAGTGTGCAGAGAGGGAAGAGAGTGAACTGTGACATCTCCTCTTGTGACTGGTGGATCCTATGTTATCTATACACATTGGTGTCTCCTGTCAGTTTGACCCTGCTTGTGCTGATAATGAGCAGACAACTGAAAATCTTTCTCTACAGAACAGGAAGTGTTAGACTATTATTAGGCTTAGTGACCAAAGTGAAAACTGCAATTATTAAAAAATATTGAAAGTGATATGGAAAATTTAAAAACAAATCTTAAAAAATGTGTTTAACATAAAAACGACAAATTTTTTTGATGACACATTCCCTTTAAAAAAAAATGAAGACACAAAACAACATCTGCACGCCTTAAGCTGGCCATAGACATAAAATATATTTGACAGAACATTGGCAGAATCAGCCTATTTTGGTAGCATGTGCCATAAATCTTATGTGTATGGCTAGCAAAGACATCATATTGTCTGCATAACTCAAAACATTTAGCTGCATCTGCCAGTGGTCTGCAGATAAATATCTCATGTCAATAGCCAGCTTTAAGAGGGTTATGCCATCTGGTCTCCCCACAGGAATTGTGTCCCCATGATCAGTTGTTTGTTGTGGGTCTAGCAGGGGATCACCAAGAAAATCTGACTGCAGCAACACATTTTCCTGCAAACATCTTTAAATGTAATAGATGGTTTCACAAAGACTGGAGTAGTTGCTCTCTTCTATACTTTGGCTACTGGTGGGGAAATCCTCTATTGTTTCCATGTCAATAATAGGACACAAAGAGAAGAGTTGTCCTGTTGGGATTAACATTTTAATAATCAAATCTTACAATATTTAATATACAATATTTGATTTTTAAGGGGGTGATCTGCAAACACTCATCCTTACCCCCGTACTAGTTTATTGTACCATGTAATCCACTGTCTGGTAAAATGTTACTGTGCTTTTAGTTGTGACAATAAGAATGTTTAAGACTACTATACCTTTACAACCTCACAGTCCAAGGACCATTAGGGCATGTCCCCACGGCACGGGTTTTTGGCCGGTTTTTCAGGCAGTTTGCAGACCGCCTGAAAAACTGGCTGAAAATGAGTACAACGGGCTCCTATGGAAAACCCGTGTAGTAATCCCCATTGCACGGGTTTTCAGCCCGGCGATTTTTCTGCCCGTGGTCCACCCGAAAAACATCCTACATGCACATTCTTCCGTCTGGTTTTCGGACGGAATTTGTGCAAGTGAATGTGAAGAGGGAGGGCTTTTCTCCGCTCATCGTGGAGAAAAGCTGTCTCCCCCTCCCCCCCCCACCCCCCCCCCTGCGGCCGTGTGCACGGCACAAATACCGGTCGGATAAACCGACCGGTATTTGTCCATTGCCAGGTGAACGCACCCTTAATGTGTAGAATAAGAAGCTAGTGAAGCATTGTTTCAATGGTATCACCATTCCTGTGTTAGTTGATGAGACTAGGAATGGTGTCCTAGACTTTTACCTGGAAGTCAGAAAGGGTCATGACATGATACCTTGTTATTAATTTGATGTTGGATGTTGCAGGGATGGAAGCATTGTGCTGCAACATCTCTAGGAAGGGTGGAGGGCATCAATATAGCAATCTGTTTTTGACACGCCAGGGAAGAATTTGTGCAGTAAGATGGAGATTTGGACCTAGTCAGCCACTGAGGAGCACGAGGATGAGCTGTAAGAGAGAGAAGAGGCCAGATGAGTCACTAAAAGCCTAAAGGCTATGTTCACAAGGTGTACCTGTGCTTGCTGCAATACACCGGTTGTTTTAGAAGTACGTTCTGGCCAGCGCATACTTTTAAAACTCTCCATGCTGGCTCCATTGAGTTTCACTTTCTCCGGAAATGTGACTTCTTTCTCCTGGCGTGTAATATGTGTTGGGGAAAACGGCAAGTAATCATAGCTCTCAATGAGAGCTATGAATTACCATATTTGTGGGGCACACTTCGGGCATATTGCAGCGCAATTACTTGCCATGATACGCCCCACAAAGATGCCGTGTGAACATACCCTAAGGAGGAGTGGATCCCTTGAAGCTACCATATAAGGATGGTGTATACAAGGCTGGTCAAACTCGAAGGCTAACATGGGCCAAATCAACAAGTTTTAAGTTTATAAGGACTGCAGACAAAAATCAAGGAAAAAAATCTACTTTTCTAGAAAAGTAAAATTATTTCAAGAGGTCCAGTATAAAAAAAGAACAAGAAACATGGTAAAATTAAGGTTTTCTTTGTGACACTTGGCATCTCTTTTCTGCTACCAACTTCCTTAATTTGAGGGAAATGTTGTTCGCAGTGATTACTTTCAAAACTGACCCAGTAATTCTGATATGAGCAATTACTAGTCATTTTACATCTATGTCATAGATTCTATGTTACAAATGAATTGAGTCTAGTAATTGGTCATATGCACACCAAGCAGCTGAGTACAAAACTAATAGCAACCAAACTGACACATGACAGGTGGTGTGGCAGGTATTATTATCGGCTGCTCAAATATTTACTGCTATTGGTGGTGGATGCAATCATTTTAAAAATAAAGATATGTAATTGTTTAAAACTTTAGTTATATACTATATACCACAAACACATTCGTTGTGGCCCACATGCTTGTTATACATGCATTGTGTACCTAAAGTGTGAGAGGGTTCCTGGAAAGAGAAACCCTCAGAGACAGTCACTGGGAGATCCTAAGGGGCCGTTTACTCGGCAATGGACAAATATTTGTCTGGTTTGTGTGCTGTCCCCATGGCCGCGGGGGGGATGGCTTTTCTCCTCCCATTCACTTGCACATATTCTGTCCGAAAACCGGATGGAAGAATGTGCATGTAGAATGTTTTTCGGGAGGCCGGCGGTTTGAAAAACCACTGTGCGGAGAACCCATGCAGTGGGGACTGCTGCATGGGTTTTCCACTGGACCCCGTTGCTTTCGTTTGGTCTGCAAAATCGCAAACTATCTGAAAAACTGGCCGCAAACCCGTGCCGTGGGGACATGCCCTAAGAGTTGCTTTAAAGACCATTAGAAAATTAGACTGAAAGAGAGTGCCTGCTGTCAGTGGAGGAGAAAAGGATTGAGGTTACTTGGTGACCATACTAGTGAAAGACTAAGTTGTAGTCTTCCTTATCCTGCAAGTATTGAACAGTGCAGATGTCACAAGTAGTGTTGAGCGATTTAATTGAGAAAAGTTAAAATCGGGTCGATTTTTACGTTTTTTTCGATCTCCATCACATTCGATTTTCTTCGGTAAAATCGAGTAAAAAATCGCGATCGACGCCTTGTGCCTCTTCCACTTTTACTTTAAAGGGGTGTTATCGTTTGAGCTGCTCGTGCTGTTCAGCTAATTTTCTCAGATTGAGTTTGAAATCCAGGGGCGTGTCTCTGTCAGCAGGCGTGTCTCTCCTCCCAGGAGGCGTGTCTCCCCTCACTGAAGAACTGTGACATCATCATTTTGTTTGAAGCAGGGGATGCAGAAGGTTGTCTGGATATAACAGCTCTGTAGCCTCCTGCCTGCTTATGTCTGCAGCCTTGAGGCTCCAAACTCCAGCAAGCACCTGTCATATGTCTTAGTTTACACACAAATGAAAGCCAGCAGCTGTTACTTCTAGTGGTGTTCATTCAAATTGTACTGACAACAGGCAGAGATCTTTACTCAACTACAAATGTCAGCTTCAAGTAAAGATCTCTGCTTGCTGTCAATGACATGTGAGTGAAAACAATGGGGAGAGAAGCACTCAGCTTTGAGAGAAGGCCCTGCTCATCTTGTAACTAACTTGGGCTGGTGGTGCAGAGGTAGAGCAGTGGTAGACTATTGTTTTTACAACGAAGGGGTTTGGAGTTCTAGTCCCCTCACAGAGTATATTTTTTCCCCCCCTAAATTCTACACATATGTAGAGACCTAAAATATATATGTCAATCTCTATAATGATATATATATACACATACATAGCTCCCCTATATCATTTCTCATCCCCCAGAATATATGCATTGTATCACGCATGTTGGAAGTGCTTGGTGTGACTGCAAGGATAGGACACTATATAGGGGAGCTTTGTGTGTCTATATGAATAAAATTATAGATGTCTACACATATATTTTCATATCTTTACATATGTGTACAATTTATAAAAAAAATAAAAATACTGATGGGGCTTGAACTCCCAACCTCTGTCTTGCAGGGTGGATCACCAAAGCACTGCATTACACAAGCAGCTTATACAGACACAGTGTTGTATCCTTATGTTATACACTACAGGTGATGACATCATAAGGAGGTGGGGCTTGCATTCGATCTGAGGAACAGAATGCCTTCTTTTCCAAGTAGCAGCTTAAGGACTGGACCTGTGAGGAGGTTAATCAACCTCTTGGCAAAAGCCCCTTAAACAGCCAGTAATTGCCCAGAACATTGACCCTAAAGCTGGGAGATGTACATAGAGGCAGCAGACCTTGGTTTCTCGATTTTAACAGCTCAGAGGGGAGTAAACACAGAGTGTGCAGGCAGCCAATCACAGCGCAGGGGGCGTGGCCGGGGAGTTTCCTGTCTAGGGGCGTATCCCAACAGGCTGAATGAAATGTCAGCCAGCCAATCAGCGTGCAGAGGGCGTGGCTAGTAAATTGACCAGGGGGCGTACTGACCCGCTACTGCAGAAATAGAAGACAGATTTACAGAGACGCTCATATCTGCTAAACCAAGTGACAGAGGTAATGTAACCCAATTACAAAGTGCTTATTTTTAATGTCCCCATAATCTGAGACATGATCTTTGTAACGATAAAACCCCTTTAAGCTGCTTCCTGTAGTTTTGGCGCCATCCAATCAGTGCAGAGCACAGAGGGGGGGGGGGTCAAAAACATCACCAGTGATGGTGTAGGGATCTCATTGGCTGCTAAAAACACATGACCGTCTTATGTGTATGTACCTGTATTGCCTATTGATCTCCATTTCAACTTTATTTTCTCTACTGAACACACTGCCGCCTCTGTGTGCTTGTTTGCCAGTAGGCAGATACACCATTTTCTAGCGATTTTACACAGGAAAAGCCGCTAGTTAGATTAGTCAGGGGGAGGGGACAGATAGCTTAGGGAATCATACACATCAATTAGGGAGTTTTGTATGGCTTTTGTATAGTGTATAGTTTTGTGTAGCTGGCTGAATTTTTCCCATTTTTATTCAGAGCGCCCAAAAGTTCATGTCTCCTGTTTTGGGGGTCCAGCTACTGCAGAAGACACCATCAGCAAATCTGCCATATGCAAGTGTTGCAGTGTTGATTCCAGGGTTCTTCCATAAGACACATTTAACAGATATTCCATAGAAAGAAATCTTTTTTTTAATACTATTTGCTTGTAGTTAAATATTTTGATTCAAGAAGACTTTTGTGTCATACTGTTGCTGCCAGGGTTCTTCCATAAGACAATGTTAGGATATATTCCATAGAAAAAAAAATATTATTATTATTATTTATTTTAAAGCGCCATTGATTCCAGGGCGCTGTACATTCAAAAGGGGGGAGGGGTGGTTACATACATAACATATGTCAAACAAGTACAATGATAACAATGACTTACAACTGGCACAGAGGGGGAGAGTGCCCTGCCTGCGAGGGCTTACAGTGCATCTACAGTGCAGGAAGAAAGATACAGAAGTTGAGGGGCTGACATATTTGTGGGGTAGAATAGTGGCTGCTGGGTTATTGTTGGTTATAGGCAATCCTGAAGAGATGGGTTTTCAGGTTGCTTTTGAACCTGGTGAAGGTGGAGGAGAGTCTGATGAAATTCTATTTCTACTCCTATTTGCCAGTTGCAAAGTATAGGCATTTAAGAACACTGTTGTGCTGTCAGGGTCCTTCCATAAAATCCTATTTCACAGAGTTCATTTTTGCAGCTTTTGGGGTCCAGCTACTGCAGAAGACAACATTAGCAAATGTCCTTCTTGGAAGAAATGTTATTTCAAATCCTAATTTCATCTTTAAAATTTGATTTAGTGTCAAAAAAGGTAATTTTTGCTGCTTTTGGGGTCAGGCCACTGTAAAAGACACCGTTAGTAAATGTCCTATTAAAAAAAAATCTTATTCCAAATACCCATTTCTTCTTGCAAATTTTATTCTGAGTGTCCAAAAGTTCATTTTTGCTGCTTTTGGGGTCAGGCTATTGTAAAAGTGGTGTCAGGGGTGCCAATAGGGCAGTACTCCTGTAAGGGCTCTAATCAAAAAGGGGCCCAGTGATATGTTAAAAATAGTAACTACTAATGGGTGGGGGCCCCATTTGATTTAGCTACATGTGGCCATGAAACGGTTAATAGATGACTGACGGCAGCCCTGGCTCTTACCGTACCCACTCTAACTACAGCCCTGCTAGCTGAACCTCCATGTTTCCTGTTGGGATATTCTTGCTGCCACCACATATATGACATGCTCTTGGGCCCTGGTGCAGAAAGTGATAGGGGGCTCCTGCCAGTTACCATGTGCCATTTCCAATACCAGTGTCTTCTTATGTATCAAAGGGGCAGCTGCTAACACTGCACCTCCTATAGCTACGCTGTCCTCATCTCTTCAGTTAACCATTGAAAGAAATGAATTATTTTAGCTTGTGAATTTTTTTCTGTGACTCTTAGAGCCAAATTGTCTTCATTAAGTTGTACCACGTATCCAGTTTACTGTTTATACCTGCACACAATTGAGATTAATTAAAGTGATTCTGGAAATGGGTAGTGACTTAGCTGTCACAGACATTTATGTAGATGCTGAAGCATTGTATACAAGGGGGCTGGAGCAACCCTAAGGGTCTGGTTTGGAAGGGTGTAGCTTCCTTTAAACCCATACCAGCACTGTTGGATTGAGCAAGAGCTATTGAAGGTGTAACTGGCCAACCTGGAGGATTTAAGGTGTGGGGTATTGTCTTCCAAGTCCAGCAAGAAACTGAAAATTTCTGTAAGGGCATGTCCCCACTGCACGGGTTTTCGGCCGGTTTTTCAGCCGGTTTGCGGTTTTTCAGACCGCCTGAAAAACCGGCCGAAAATAAGCACAATTGTGCTCTATGGAAAACCTGGGCAGCAGTCCCCACTGCACGGGTTTTCCGCCCGGCGGTTTTGTCGCCGGTCCGCCGGTTTTGTCGCCGGTCCGGACGGAACATGTGCATCTCAATGAGAGGGGGGAGGGCTGTTCTCCGCTCATCGCGGAGAAAAGCCGCCCCTCCCCTCCCCCCCCCGCGGCCGTGGGAACGGCAGCAAAACAGGACAAATACTGGCCGGCAAACCGGCCGGTATTTGTCCACTGCCGTGTAAACGGCCCCTAAGTGTTCTATTGCAAAGAAGTATTTGCCACTTTGTGCTATAGAAATCATTAAGAATACTGTACCACTTCAGGAAACCATTAAAGGGGTTGTCTCAATACAAGGATTGATTTTTATGTTAAAGCTCTTGCAGAAACAAGTCACTTTACAATATGTGTCCATTAACAGTGTCCTACCTATTGCTAGATATCCCCTCTTGTATGGGCTGCATCAGCTCCCCAGGTCGCTATAGCTACAGACCTGTTCAATCTCTCATGATAGGCTGCCAGCACTAGTTGCTATACAGTAGTTACAGACTTCACTTCTACTGCAGCCTAGTAGAAGCCAGTAAACACGCCCCTGAATTCAAAATGAAACCAAGAAAACAGGACTGAGGTTAGATAAATCAATGTAGTGAGACAACCCTTTTAAGCTTTGTGTACCACTTAAAGCTATAGGTTTGCTCTGCTTCTACATGAGTAAAAGAAATAAAGGTCACAAACAAAAATCTTATAGATTTAAAAGAGTTAATTTAATTAGCAATTACTTCAATTAGTTAAGTTCTCAAATTTACCACCTTCTTATTCCCCAATATAGTGACTAATGCAGAATAAGTCACTATATTGTAAAGGGGTTATCCAACGTGCAAGCAAGATGCAGGCTAGTGATTTGTTCCAAAGTCATGTGAACCATGGACATAATTAATGGATTGGCAGGGAATACCAGAACAGCCCCAGCGTTGCAATTGAGGTTTTTATTACTATCTTTATTATTCTTATTATTATTACTATTATACTTATTATTTTAGAACAGACCCGATCACTGGTCAGTTGAAAAATTTCAAACTGCCTCACACATTCAACCGTCTACGTCTACTTTACTAATTTAATTGATGCAGGTTCATTCCTTTTTGCATTTTTAACCTTGTGTGTACTTGGGTTACTTGCCAAGAGTCCATAAAAAACAGAGGGGGTAAATTGTTCTATTAATTTTTTAACCTCTTAAGTAACAATTTTTTTTTTTTAATTTCTGTTTTTTATCCATGCCTTCCAAAAGCCATAACTTTTTTATTTTTCTGCTGATATAGCTTGTCTTTTGACCCTTGTTCTTTGCGTTTTGTGTTTGCTTATTTTTCTTAGAGAACTAGTTGTATTTTTTTAATGACACCATCTATACCATGTATGAAGGAACAAAATATCTATATTGAAATAGAATAGATAAAGGGTCCACAATTAGAATAGAAAAAAGAGCTGACAATTATGTCCTTGTGTTTTGGGTTTTGCTTTCTCAGAGTAAGCCATGTGGTATAGATACCATGTTAACGTCATTCTCCATGGTTTGTACGATCATGACTATACCAAATGTTATACTACTTTTTTTTACTACTGTTTTCCTGAAATCAATAACATTTTATTGTTCAGTTGCTTAGGCGTGTTTTCTGCAGGGTGAGCTGTAGTTTTTATTGGTATCATTTTGTAGTACTTGTGAGTTTTTCACTTCTTTATGTTCTGGAATTTTATGAACAGGGCGATACCATTAATGCCTATTTTTTTTCTTTTTTTAAACTATAATTGATTGAAATATGAGGAGTTCAATTTTTTATATTGTTTTTATTTTTTACTGTATTTTTGTTGTAAAATGGTGTGTAATAGGGTGTATCTTATTTTGTCCCAGGCTGAAATGCCAAACACTTTGCACCCACATCTAACATAACATCTTTTTAGTTAAATGGCCAGAATCAGGGTTATTTCTGGTCTCAATTACGAATGGTAGGTGTCAGCTGTAAGTAACAGCTTGTATCCACTATGTACAGAATAAAGTGGACCAAGCTCCTGAGCCCCTGCAATCGTCCCCTAAATGACATCATGTGTCATTAACGGGTTAGAATTGCTAAGATTTCCCCTTAGCAACTGCCATAAAAACATTTGTACACCTATTTATTCTGCTACAGCATGAAACAGGCTCAGACTCGCCACAGGGAAATAGGAGAAACCCCCGGTGGGCTCCTGGGCCCCTGCTGCTGCTTTTCATTGATAGAGACATAGAAAAAGAGACATAAGTCAGGAGATATGTGATATGATGGGCTCCACTGGTGGGCACCAAGAATCAGTTTCAATGGTGGGCCCAAGGAATAAATTTCACTGCTGGACCCCAAGAATCAACTTCACTGGGGGCCCCAAAAATCAGCTCCAATATTGGGCCCAAAGAATCAACTTCACTGGTGGGTTCCATGCACCTAAGTCCGACACTGATTCAAAACATATTTTTAGCTAGAGACAAAAACATGCATTTAAAGATCTGCTTATAAGATGAATAAACGGTGTCCAAGAGACAAATTATATCAAATAAATTAACACCACCGGACATCAGAATGATTCAGAAGAATTAAAAAGCTATAGAGTGGCTAAAAAGAAGCAGCTCCTCAGTCCTAATTCAAAAGTAGCAGCTCCTCAGTCCTAATTCAAAACCTGTCACCTATCATGTGCAATTTGTAACATTGATATCTTCTTTTGTAGCAGAAGGACCTCGCTCTGTTAGGCAACAAGGCATGGATGTGGCTGCCATTTTTGTACTTCATAGCTAAGAACTAGGTACAAGTGTATGTGTGTATGTATATATACATGTGTGTATATATATATATATATACATATATACATATATGTGTGTGTGTATATATATATATATATATATATATTATAGCTAATATATATATATATATATATATATATATACACACACACACACACACACACACACACACACAATCATATATATACATATATATTCACACATACATATATACACACACATATGTATATAGTCCAAGAGAAGAGAGCAGCACTTCCAACAGGAATGTAATGCAGGGTGCCAGCGAAAAAACAGAAACCAGGCAAAGACTCCAAAAATGAATATCAAAAATAGAAAAATTCGCAGCACTCACGTGGTAAAAAATAAAAACGTGTTTATTCCCACATGCTACAAGACCAACGTTTTGGCTCCCTCACAGAGCCGTTTTGAGGGAGTCGAAACGTTGGTCTTGTAGCATGTGGGAATAAACACCTTTCTATTTTTACCACGTGAGTGCTGTGAATTTTTCTATTTTATATATATTTATATATATTAATTATATATTATTATTATTATTATTATTATTTCCAGTTTGCAGATCTAGTATATTGGTTGAATAATTAGGGGTCATTAATGGAGACTGAGAGCAAAGTGTAGATCGACACTTACTGGAAGTTAATTTAGGTTAATTTGCCACTAATAAAATTGGCTTTACATTGTGAGCCTGAATGGCCATACATTGACTATTTACCTATTAACCGAAATGAAAATCCCTACTTTTGAATGTACTGTTTCATTTCGGAGTCATTCAGCTTTCCAAGTCCTTGAGTATTTGGCATTAAGAAAAGCTTCAATAAAGTCCCAAGCCACGAGCCACAATTGCTTCATACATCTCGTGATCCAAAAGGATTTATTCTGCTACTTCCTCACACATAATTCTAGTAGGAAAATATTACCCTGCTTATATGTCCCAGCAGACCAGTTTGGGTATGGAAATTTAGCCTGCAATTATATTTATCTATATGCTACTTAATTTGAGGATGGTGTTAAATAACACATTCTAGTGCCCTGCTGTGTGTTATGAAAACATCGCCGTTATAAACAGTTCTACTTACACGTTGCTCTGGGTTGTAAATCTTTATTTTTCATCAGACTTTTACTTTAAAATCCACAGTTACTTTATTAGATTAACACCTCTACTGTCAGGGGTGCTAGTATGTGTTACTATGTGTATAATAAGGAGAAAGAGCTGCCGAATATGCAGATGATTGAATATTGCTTAAATATATCTTATTTGCAGGTCTACAGTATTCTACATAAGTCACCTACTGCTCACTTGTCCACACTGCTCTCACCAATTTAATTCAGATTATACCCTTACTTGCATAATCAAGTTTTTCTCCTGATGTTCAGATTCACAACACTAAGTCATGGAGGAACTAAAACCTATCCACTTATGCATAACTGGAAGTGCACCCCTCAACCTTATACTATAAAATTAGAAGCCCTGCATTTCCTTGATGGGACAAAATGGTTAGAGGTCCCTGATGAAGCCAGTTTAGCTGGTGAAACATGTTGGGGAGGTCAGGCATGACATTTTAAATTGTGATTTCTCACCTCTGTCTACAAGTTTCACCCGCTGCAGAGGGTATCACAAGGAAACTTTATATGTTTTATGTCCATTAGATTAGGGATGACTGCCCAACTAGGATGCTTGGGATCCCTTACTGGAGTTAGTAAATTACTGTATATATAAGGTTTTCCTGTTAATAGGTGGTGTTCCACCAGACTTGATAATAGAAAAGGAGCTATTCCTTCCTTCAGAAGTAGAAAGGGATAAATTGAGAGGTTAGAAATCAGGTTTTTAAATAGTGTGTATAGAGGTTAAGTGTTATACATAATAAAAGTTACGTTTTAGTGTTTTATAGATTGAGAACTGATAGAGTTTAAGTTTGCCTATGGCAAAATAGTAAATATAGTGATCAAAAGTCACTCTCTGTTCTCTTGTGAGATTCCCATTTTTTTGGAGACTATTTCATTAGCCTGGTCTTCCCAAGGTGTACAGACAAGTTTAGCCTAAGTACTAATTAGGACTCTTAAAAAACTTCACCTAGTATTGCCTACTTACTATCTACTTTTTCACCAGTCAGTAACGATATGTTGGGACACTATCCATCCCTACTCCATTGCTGTATAGGGTAGTTTAGCTCTCTAGGATATTGTGGAAACTGTATCTATTGAACTGTAAATGAGCTACAGAGAGAAAGTTATAATCCATCACAATGGTTTCTGCACATTTTTGTGTGGAGACTTTATTTCAGGCAATGTTTCATGGGAAAATTCTATACAAATCATCTCTCCCCCAAAACGAAGAAGTTCTCTCATACTAGCCAAACTAGAGTATCCTCCAAAAGGAAGAGTTACCAATCTAGTTTATATCCATTTTTTCCCCATGTAACGTTGCTCGAAAATGAGTTCCCGCACTCTCCTAGGTCACTGTAAATCAGTGCACCTTCTAAGCAGCACTGAGCCATCTTTCTAGCCAACCTTTACTATCAAAGGGCAAGGAAGACCAAAACAGCTGTCTATAGATGGGAGGCTCCTGCTTTGAGAAGAGACTCCGGTTTGGCCAGTATCAGATGGTTTATTACTTAGGTGATACAGCTAGGGTCCCATATTTGACTTTATGATGTTGAATATATCTTATATTATCACTGACAATTATTAAAAACATATTCATCCATCCAGAAACCCCCGACCCATCCAATGTACACAGATTCTTGTCTCTGATCTACATTTTTTACAGGAACGGGTCCATTTATTCCAATGGCATGCTACCGGTGATGATCAACAGTCTCAAATCTACAACTTCATTTAATTCACCAGCAATTTTGACACCTGCCTTCTTGGCACCTGAACAAGACATCAGTTTGAAAATTCAGCTTATCTGGTATGTCATCTTTCATGATCTTCAAACTATATCATTCTCAATGCTTTTCTTTTGTCTTAAATTGTGCTAGATTGTCCTTGTTCCAATGGCAATGCTGTTCTAGATGATTTTAAGATGGACATATTCAGAATTAAAGTGGAGGTGTGGCCCTTCCGGACATGTCTGTTTTAGTAAATACTTGTGTATCCCTATGACATAACAATTCTTGAGCATCTTTCTTTAAATCTCTGTTGAATGTTTCCTCTGTTTATCCTCCTAGAAATTCATTACCAGTCTGTCAGGTGGGTGTTACCAATTGGGGGGGAGGAGTCCCTGCACAGATTGACATTCTCCAATCAGATCTGACAGAGAAGAGTCAGGGTGTGCAGGGACTCAGCTCTTTTACATGAGGAAAAAAATTTAAAAAAATCTACTACTGATGTCATTAGGGATGGCTAAAAACCTCGTGGAACATGTGCCCAAAACATTTGCATGTGGTTTTTAACATGGATCCGCATCCAAAACCACACTGAACTGGAACTTGTTTGTAATTGTAATCCCATGTTCACACGGTCAAATTTCGGTGCGCATTTCGTGTCGTCTTTGCGCTCTAATACAAGCGAGATGCGCGCCGAGATTAAGGTAATCTCCAGTTCTCATAGGGAACTATGGAATACGCCTCCTCTCCCCGGTCATACAATACTACCGTATTGTACGCGCGGGGAGATAAGTGACATGTCGATCAGCGCGACTCCCAAACTGTACTGTATGCCCCACAATTACGCCGTGTGAACATAGCCTAAACCACGAGTAAACAAAAAACGCTAAATCCACATGCAATGAGCATGTGAAATCCGTGGACAACGCAGTTTTTAACCACAGAATCTCATAAGTAAAATTTACTTATCGTGTGGCTATACCCTAAGAGAAGATGATCCAGAATTTGTTAGAATAGAAGATCACAGACTTTCTTTAAGGTAGGGAGCCAAAGGGTATTTTCACATGACGTAATTGTGGAGCCCATTTCGCCGTGTATTTGCGCTCTAATACGCTCGAAATGCGCGCCACAATTACGGTAATTCATAGCTCTCATAGAGAACTATGGATTACGCCTCGTCTCCCCCGGTGTACAATACGATCGTATTGTACGCACGGGGAGATAAGTGACATGTCAGTTCTTCGTGGCGCTTACGCACTGCTGACAATAGAAGTGAATGGGGCCGGCCGGGGGCGAACACCCGGCATATTGTGGCATGTACACCCTCACCCATAAAGCTCTCCACAACGCTGCACCCCCTACCTCTCCTCCCTCATCTCTGTCTACCACCCTACCCGCTCTCTCCGCTCTGCTGAGGATATCAAATTACATTCCTCAATCATCCGAACCTCCCATCTCCGTCTCCAAGACTTCACACGTGCGGCACCAGTTCTCTGGAACTTGCCACCGCGGGCGATCAGGCACACTCAGAACTCTCATAGCTTTAAGAGGGCCCTGAGAATACATCTTCCCACTCTGGCCTACCAGAATCCCTAATGTCTACCCCCCTCCCACTCTTGCGAGCAGGGCCCTCTCACCTTGTGTCTCATCTGCAAGTAGCTTTTCATTGTGCAATGTATGTTTCTTTTTTTTGTCTGCACCTACACCCCCCAAATTATAAAGCTATATAAATAAAGATTATTATTATGTACAGTACGTGCCCCAATATGCCGTGTGAACATAAACTAAGAGCAGAGAAAAAAGTCACTTCCAAATTCACTTTTGTTAATAATTCTTCTGCCATCTGATTATTACCCCATTGCTGGATGGTTACCAACAAACTCTGATATAAACAAAGCCCTGCAGCTAAAGATGGCCATACATTTGTTATTGTCAGCTATCTTCTCGTTTGCCTACAATCTGTCTGTCGATGGGGTTAAGCAATGCCTGGTATTCCTCTTTATCTCCCAGAGAATCAATAAGAATGGGGCAATTGGTATGAGTCTGACCAGATGACTTCTCATTCGAATCTGCAGAACTAGAGTTTAGGTTCATGTTCAGACAGAAAAATTACAACAATCGTACTCTGACTGCTAGTGGAGGCTAAACCGTGTACATGTTTCCACACATCATTGTTTTAACATGATCATCTTCAGAAACACCGAACGATTTCATTTGTCAGCTATGTAAAGTCCAGGTCATGAATTCGTGCCATTTCGTGAACAACAGGATGAAGTATTAGCAGAGCTGAAGGGAATTGATAGAATTGTTGACAGGAGATGGATACCCTCACTCCCTCATACATATCTCCTACTACGCTCTGGGGAGACCAGTAATGTAATTGTCCCCAATTTCTGTGAGCTATAATATACCAGCTTGGAACTAGCCTAAATCTGTAATCACATGGAGGTGTCACTGTAAATCCGGACAAATTTCACCAGACTGCGATTATAATTTTATATTCGTGGCCATAGTGATGGGTTACTGCTTAGTGTTTTGAGCAGAAGGGACCTATTACCAGCAGTATGAAATCCAAATGGCTTTAAACCAAAGACAGAGCAGTTATCAAGCTGTGATACTGTAACTATTACCATGAGCGCATTCAATGTATTAATCATGTCGACCCATGTTGACACTTAGATCTCCTTTGCCCCCATGTCAATACGATTGTTCTTGAAAATGCTAGTATAATTACATGTGTAAAGAAGTGCTTCATCACATTAATGAGGCATCTCACCCACCTACTTGTAGGCATTAAACCCAAATTATATATCACACGCAGCAACCTAGTCTGACGTGTATCTGTAGAACACTTCACATGAATTTACAGACCTTACTTGGATTCTAAAATATTCATAAAAATTCTTGTATATTCTGACGTGTTCATTATAATACTTTTGCTTATTCTACTTAAAGAGACAGACATAGGTCTGCAAAGCCTAATATATGATACACGTGCTTCTTATATGACTATAAATGCCCACCCACATACAGGGTAGGTGAAATCATTGGTCTGATTTGTTAAATCATTCTTGTAGCATGTAATGTGGTTCAACCAGAAATACTTTATAATTTTTTTTACATTGCGATATCTGCAAACAAACAAAAAAGTATGCAATTGACGCATCACACTGCCGATCTGACTATACGATTGCTATGATGGTTCCGACAACTCTGGTGGTGCCAGTAATGCATACATATAGTAAGACCATAAAGTGTTGCACTCTCTTACGAGTTTGCTAGTCTATTGCCTGGTATCTATCTCCCCGAAAACAAAAGAGGGGCATGTTTCTTGGTCCCGTCTCTTCTGCATCTCAAACCAGGTTAGTCATCACAGGCAGTACGAAATTATTACAACGGAGGATGACTGGGCAGCTGTCCCTCATTGAACTGCAGGTTAATCACCCTTTGCTCTGCCTGTGCCAGGTCATGATCAAGATTTGACACAGGAGAAGCTGTTATGAGCGTGACGAGGGAATGTGATATGTGAATTGAGCAGGGGATGCTCCGAATCCTTACTTCACTTACTCTCCCTGGAGGCCATTAGAATTGTCAATTGTCGTGACAATATATCACACTTGATATCGAAGGTGTGTCACTGAAACACTTCACTGGCGTTCTATAATTTACTCCTAGGAGGATGCTAAGGTATTTAACAGGCCTATCTGATAGTATTAGTATATCCAATGGCTTAACCAAAGACATTATCATGCTTGATATGTAACTATACAGGCGTCTGTTGTACATCTATGCGCTGTGTGACTAGCACTGCTGATGCAATACGATGTCGAATGCACAGGTTAATACAGTGAAGAAGGGTATCACAAAGAGGCTCCTCCCCCACTTCACTTCCACTAATATAGCAAATGTGAGGGAGGGGCCTCTGATACGAACCTGTCTTCAAAGACTGAGGGTCATATAAAGACCTGAAAGCAGAAGATAGGTTCAAACAGGTCAGGCTCTTAAGATTGAGATATCCCATCCTCATACAGGGTAATAAAATCATAGGCTATTTGTACATGAGAAACAGTAAAATATTGCAAAAACGTGCTTGATTTTTAAGATCTTAATTTATCCCTCCATTGGTGCGAGACAACCCCTTTAAGGGCACTAATTTCTTCCATGGTCAGGTGCTGGAGCAGTATACTATTGCCAGCAGCTCATCCCGTTCATAAGCAGGAAATTGAAGAGGTGAGTACTGATTGTTTTGTCATTTTTAATTTGCTGCTCCTGCATTGGAAAACTTTACTAAGGTGAACTTGTTATCCGAGAGCAGGATGTGATGGAAGGACAGAAGCTGAGTTCTGTAATATGTAGCAATTTTTAATTTGGAGATGGAGCAGGATTAACTTGCTTTCTTAAAAGCACAATAATTCCTGACAGGACTTTTTAAGAGATAGTTATATCCTTCTCATACAGTGATTGACAGCTTTCCCTCTATCAGTGTGTGTACAAAGGAAACGGTCAATCACTGTATGTAGGTGGCATCAGCAGGACTTCCGTTCTGAAATTCAATCTGCTTTTAACTCAGAAATATATATCACAGAGTTCAGCTTCTCTCCTGTATCATATAAACCTATATATCACAGAGCTCAGCTTCTCTCCACTATTATATAACCCTATGTATCACAGAGCTCAGCACTCCTCTATCATGTAACCCTATATATCACAGAGCTCAGCTTCTCTCCTCTATTATATAACCCTATATATCACAGAGCTCAACTTCTCTCCTCTATCATATAACCCTATATATCACAGAGCTCAGCTCCTCTCCTCTATCATATAACCCTATATATCACAGAGGTCACTTTCTCCCTCTATCATATAACCCTATATATCACAGAGCTCGATTCTCTCTCTATTATAAACTTATATATATCACAGAGCTCAGCTTCTCTCCCTCTATCATATAATCCTATATATCAACAGAGCTCAGCTTCTCCTCCCTTTTACAGATAGATCATATAACCCTATATATCACAGTAGCTCTCGATTCGCTTTCCTCTATCATATAAACCCTATATATCACAGAGCTCAGCTTCTCTCCTTCTATCATATGACCAATATACAGCTCATCCCGCCACTATTATTTAGGTCACTCACATCATTACCTATAACAGGTTGGACCCCCTTTTCCATTACAATACTCGCCTCAATTTCTTCGTGACATAGATTCATCACGATGCTCGAAGCATTCCTCATTTTGAATAACCATCTGAGATGATTCAGCTTATGCTGGCGCATTATACCTCTGATAAGTAGCCATCAGTTGTTGGGTACATATTGGTCATATATCCAGGGATCGTCATGTCAGCATAACCAATACTCAGTCAGCTTTGGCTCTGCTAAACGATACGGCTCAGTTTGTACCAATGAGGCCCAATAAGAGTGCCATAGAAATATTCCACACCAGGACACCCCCCTCACCTAACCTATGATACAAGGCAGGATGATCCATGCTTTCAATCTTTTGACGGCCAAATTCTGACCCTACCATCCGAGATGTCCAGCAATATCGAGACTCTATATACCAGGCACGTTTCTTCTCTATCTATCCATACGGTCCAATCTTCATGCACTATGGACAAATATCGAGCCTCAGTTCCTTTCTTATGAAAGGAGTGGCATCCGGCGTGTGTCTTCTGCTCTGTAAGCCCATTCACGCTCAACGTTCGCCGTAACTATGTCATCTCAGAGATGCTTCTTCTGCCTACCTAGTTGTAACGTGGCTATTAGAGTCTACATGTTGCCTTTCTATCAGCTCGAACCAGTCATGCCCATTCTCCTTTGACCTATGGATCAAAGTCAGCCATTACCCCACACAGGATAGCGTCACTGGATGCTTTTCCTATATATACAGGTCACTTCTTCCTCTGTATAAACCTAGAGATGGTTCTCCCTGAATATCCCAGATGTATCAAGCCAGTTTTCTGAAATACTCAGACCAGCCGCTTGCCAACAACCATCCACGTTCAAGGCACTCATAATCACAACTGTTCTTCCCCATATGATCCGGTTTGAACTGCAGATGTAGCTTCTTACCTATCTTACAGCCTAATGCACTGAGTGCAGCCATCGTATTGCTGATTAGAAATAAGTGTTACAGTAGTTGGACAGGTTTTTACCTATATAAATGGCCGGTGAGTGTATATCACAGAGCTCAGCTTCTCTCCCTCTATCATATAACCCTATATATCACAGAGCTCAGCTTCTCTCCCTCTATCATATAACCCTATATATCACAGAGCTCAGCTTCTTTTCTTCTATCACATCCAGCTGTTAGATAATGTAGACCTAACAGGTTCCCTGTAAGTAAATATTGTTGATATTTTTAGCATTATGATTATGGGGGTGATAAAATATTAGGGGGTTTCTAACATCAGAAAAAGGAATCTGCTTCTTCCCAGAAACAGCGCCACTCTTGCCCATGGACTTCATCTGGCTTTGCAGCTCATCCCTATTAGAGTATGTTCACACGGCTTAAATTAGGGCACATTTCGCCATTTATTGAGAGCGTACTGCGGTCTAATACGAGCGAAATGCGCCCCAGTCATTACGGTAATCCACAGTTCTCATAGAGATCTATGGATTGCGCCTCCTCTCCCCGGACGTACAATACAACGCGCGGGGAGATAAGTGACATGTCAATTATTAGCAGCGAATATGTGCCGTGAGTAACAGTCTATGGGGCTGGTGGGCTTCCTCCCCTCCCCCTCCCCCGCGGGAGTACGCGCCAATCAGCGTGACTCCCTTTCACCTGGTGTAATTACGGAGCGTACTGTACGCCCCGCAATTATGCCGTGTGAACATAGCCTTAAAGTTAATAGAGAAGAGCTGTAACACCAGACAGTGTCCATGGGAAAGAGAGGTGCTGTTTCTGGTGAAAAAACAACCCCCTTATTGAATCCCAGAAACCCCTTTCGTACATGTATTTTTATGATGATTACCTGTCCCATTGTTTGGTATTTTGGGCAGGTCTGTCTTTCTTCTTTCATCCAAATCAATTGAATGGCTGTGTCCTTGACGTTTGTCAGGCCGGTCATTGGGTTTTCTTGTAAGCAGTAGCATCTGTCATCACTTGAGAAGCCTCCCTATCACCTGCAGGACATGTAAATGTGAATGTATATCTCCATTGATCTCTTGTATGTAATAAGCTGAATTGGAATAATAGCAAAAATCACAGGATTCTCGTATTCATTGCCTGTTTTCTTTCTTTGACAGCTGAGCTCGGCCTGGACAGTTGATTGTGCCCGACAGGGTGAGCAGAGGATCCAGTGAAATCTGTTTCCATTGATCTGAATAGTGCAATGACATTGTTGAGAGGGCAGAATGTTACTGTACCTTAGCCCCCCGCTACACCCCAGCAGGCAGCAGCCGCCCCCCTCCAGCACATGGTTTGTATGCTCTGCTTCTCCACTCGCTGGCGGTTTGATGATGCTATCATTCAGAAAGAGCAATGATGGGACTGCTTGCAATCAATGTTAGAACAGTCCACGATCAATGGGATTATCAAATGAGAGACATTGCTTACAAGTTTTGCAGGAGAAAGCAGCTCGTTATTCTGATGTGTCTTTGCAGTACACAAGAAAATAAACAAGGCAAGGACTGGATTATAAGTAGCCACCAAATACCTGGATGCTGAGGACAATCATCCTGCTGCAGAAATGGCAGAAATTAACCTGAGACTGATTTATTCATATAAATAGACGGACAATGTCGCTGTATAAGTAAAAGGATCTAGAAAGGATTAGGAGAAATGTACATAGTGCACTTGGTGTGTACATGGACCAACTGATGTAGTGCAAATGGAAATTTGTAGGGGTTATGGGGTCCAACCCTACTCCTATAGCCATAAGAGCAGAGTGCATTCTGGGGATTTACCCCTTTATGAAATAAATACTGATAGCTATGTGAATGAGCATTTGTAAGCTACGCCGACCACTGCTGACTACTGACACATAGGTACATAGTCATGTTTTAGTAGAAATCACATTGCTGGAGCACCTCTTTATTGCGCGGTTCCTCTGTCATTTCTCTTGGAGATTTATTAATTAGTGTTGATCGATTTAATCGAGATCGGCAAAAATCCAGATCGAGTTGATTTCCTATTTTTAGAAAATCATTTAGATTTTTCAATCTGATCGTCGTTTCCCATTACAGTCAATGCACAGTGAAAATGGGGCGGGCGTCGATCACGATTTTTTACCTGATTTTACTGGAAAAATCGGAACAATCAAGATCAAGAAACCCATAAAATCTACTCGATTTTTGGAAAATCGATCATCTCTACCATTACCCTTAACTAACCGTTGCCCTAGTCAATAGGGTGTGACCTCAAAGGGAATCTGTTAGCTGATTAATGCTACCCAAATGAAGGGCAGCATGAAATGCAGTAGCTGCAGGTTTTTCTGTTATTGGTAATGTTCTTTAACCCTGAAACACTGCAGCTTTTTTATAGTAAAACGCCTGGTAAGACTGTGGCCAGACGGCAGAGGATAAAATGCTGGTTGTATTCCATCTAGAATCCGACCAGTATTTTACACTTGGTTTTTTTGCCTGTTTTTTGTTGCAGTTTTCAGATTTCGAGAACTCCATTCAGTAGAACAGTACAATAATCCATTGTTTTCCATCAGATTATAGAACATGGTGTAAGTCTTTTTTTTTCAACACCTTTGGTTTTGAAATCCGACCCCAGAGAATCCGGGCTGTGTAGACTACAAATCAGATTTTCTATTGAGATCTCTGAGGATGATTCTAAATACTGAATCCGCTTAAAAATTCGACTGTAAACCCGTCCCGTGTAGACATAGCCTAAGATTAAGTGAAGTTTGTGGAGATGAGTCCAATGTGCAGCTTCTCTCCGCACATCTCAGCTTAAAGGGGTGTTCCCATCTCACACTTTGATGGTATATCAAATGAATATGCCATCAAAAAGTGTTAGAAATACTTCCCACCTCTGGCACCCGCCAGTGGCTTAACTTGAAGATTCTGGGCCCCAATGCCCAAGTAAAATTGAGCCCCCCAGCTACCATGTGTTATTTATAATACTGATGTCTTCATATGGGGCAAAAGAGCATTTGGGCCCCCCTCAAGCTGCAGGGCCTGGTAGCAACTGCTACCTCTGCCCCCCTATAGCTACGCCTCTGACACCCGCACATATCTTGGTAATGGGCACCCAAAAGTCTCAGTGCAAAAGGGAGTTCCAAGTATTCAGTTCCAAGGATGGCCAAGAGGTGTGTTTAGAACTCTCACAACAAAGAATGGAAAGTTGTGGGCCTGTTTTTGGCCGTCTGTTCCTGAGCTGGGGGCAGATCCCAGATGTAGGGCCAGCACCTATCACACATATCCTATAGATATGGATTCAAAGTGAATGTTGAGAACAGCCCTTTAACTAAGGGCTTATTTAAATGGCTTATTTGGACGAGGTTTTGGACGAGGTTTTCGGAGCATTTTTCGCCCAAAATACTCATCCAAAAGGCCCCCAGTTCATTTAATTGATTCCTATGTAAAACCTCGTTGTAGTTCACACACGGCAAGGTTTTTACAAGATTCTTTGGAAGCACTGAAAAAGAAGTGTCATGTCAATTCTTGAAGCGAGTTTTAGGCGCGGTTTTGGGCATGGTTTTGGCGCGTTTTGGGTGCAGTTTTGGGCACAGGTTTTGTCCTGGCTATTAATTTGTATGGGTGAAAACCTTGTAGAAAACCTGATCCAAAACCTCGCCGAGAAAGGCCTCTAAAACCTCTTCAGAAGAAGCATGTTTCAGGCAAGGTTTTGGGTGAGGTTTTGGGAGTGGAAACGCTCCGAAAACCTCGTGTGAACATGGCTTAAGGCTTAGTTCACATCTGCGTTAAAGGTTCCATTTCAAACCTCCGGCACAGAACTGATAACGGACACCTGGATATCCGTTTCACAATTGACATGCACGGTGCCTGACGGACTCTATTAATTACAATGGGTCCATTGGGTTTCCGCAGTGGTGTCCGTCGTGTAGACAGAAAAACAGCACAGATTGCTGCACTATTTTTTCTCTCATTCCTGATGTAACGTGACGTATATTTGAAACAGGCCTAACAAGCCTGTCCCCTGTTTGCCTTCAGCAAGCTGATCAGTTAGCCGGAGCTGTGTGAGGTGAAGCCACACATCAGGACGATCTCCTCATAGACAGCTCAGTTTTACCAGGTGTTTTACTCTGAAGCACCATATTGCCTCAGGGTAATATTCACATTACTCTAACCAAACAGCCTGCAGCTATTTAATGTGACCCATCACTTCGGTAGCATGAACCAGCTGACCGATTCCTTGTCAACAATCTAAAATCATTATACAGCATCAAAGTATTTAAAGGGGTTTTGCCAGGACCTGAGTTCCTTATCGCCTTATCAGCACAGAGTAGAATATAAACAAATCATGCTGAGTCATGAAGGCTGCAGGGGAGAGAGGGAGGGGATGAGCAGAGAGTGAGGAATAAGGGAGTGTCTCAAAACTTAACTCAAATAATAACATTACAAGAGTGTATTCTCTATAATGCAAGACACAGGCTCATACACTACACTTTCTCCCCAGTCCCTTGCAAGCTCATTCATTTTCCCTGCCATCAGATAAGAAGTGTTTCACGCAAGCGCGGCCTGTCAGCTCCTCTGGTTGTGTCTACTGCAAGCTTTCAGGTAACTAAGTGGGATTGAGAAATGCTGTAGCTCTCAGAGGCTTCACTTTTTGTAATCACATATATTTAGAAAAGTGATTAAATACCCATTTTGGAGGATCCTACATCAACATTACATCGTGGCAAAACCCCTTTATGGACTTCCCCCACTAACAAGGAGAATGGTAAAACCCAGTTGTTAATTTATTCATACATTTTCATAAGAGATAAGAAAGGAGTGGCAAAATACAGCGTTCATTCTGAAGAAACTAACAATCCCACTAAAATGTAATAGGTAAATGGCCAGCACTGTATATAGCTGGTGATTTTAGCAAGAGCTGGTCTGAGATGTGCTCACCGTCATTACACTGCATGAATCATGTCTAACCGTATTGATTTCTTTGTGTGCACCGTTCTGGGTGACTGCCAAAAACATCTAAAAAACCCCATTTTTTTAGCAATTATTTCCCAACAAAATGTTAGATGATTATAAAAAAACGGTGTCAAGTCTGTTTAAAAAATATGGAGGAGGGGTCTCTACTTTTGAAGAGCATATTAACAGCAATAAACTGTTACTATATTTTTAATTTACTAGAGCACATCATTACATTTTTTCAAACATGGATTTAAGAATTCTTTGGTTAGAAAAACATCACAATAAATTGTGCCCTTCTTCAAAATCTACAGTATGCTTCCTTTGGCTGTTGACTTTGTATGCTATACACTTTAAAATTCCAATTGCTTTTATTTAAGATTTACCATGTTTAGATTGACTACAGTCTTAATAAACTGATCAGTGTTTCAAGTTTCTTGCATAGCCATAAAGTGAAATGATACATTCTGGCTTATTATAGCCACTACTAGGGGGCGTTTACTAGTTTACAACATACAATTCACAAATTGAATTTGTATAAATAATCTGACATTAATGATGAATATTCTATTTTTTTTTATCTTAAATCAACTGGAAAAACAAAAAAACTAATTGTATTAGTGAAAAGTTGGTGATAATTGAAACAATCTAAACAGGATCATGATCCATGGACAGTTCAAATTTTAAGTTACTCTACATGAATGCAACATAAAAGGGTTGATACACCCTATGGAAAATATACATTGCTTGCTTGTTTTTAACCCCTTAAGCCGAACGCCTGAAAAGTAGTTAATGACCAGAACATTTTTTTAGTTTTTGCCTCCTTGCATTTCAACAGTTGTAACTTTTTTATTTTTTCGAGACGAGTTGCACTTTATGATAAATAGTTTAAGTTCACTTATAAATAATTGCAGACATTTTTTTCTTTTTTTGCACCATTCTCATTTTACACTTAATAACATGTTAGATGAATTCTACAGGTTATTACGGTCGTGTGGATACCTAATATGTGAAGTTCTTTCGTGTGTGCATTTTATGCACAATTATTTTTTATTAAATATTTATTTATATTTTATTATTTTTTTATTATTTTTCTTTACACTTTTTATGTTTTTTTTTACTTTTTTTTTTAAATCCCATGAAGGGAGAACTGTGTTACTTTTTTTTTTTTTTACACTTGGTTATGTATTAGCATATTCATATATGCTAATACATTATAAACTGTGTCAGTCTGACACAGGCAGTGATCAGGCCAGCTCACAGTCTGTCCTGATCTCTGGCTTCTTACACTACTCTAGGTCCCTAGGGCTGACTATACAGCCGTTCCCCGGGCTCTGTCGGGTCACCAAGTGTTCCGATCTCTGACAGAGCAGGGAAGCCCTTTGATTGTGCTGCGGTAACGCACCGCCGCAATCAAAGGGTTAAAGCATTGGGGATCGGAGGTTTCCCCTGCTCCCCGGTGCTTGCAGGAGCTGTGCTGGGATCAGGGCTGTGTAATACAGCCCCGATGGTAGCGCTGCAGCAGTGCCGGGCGCCGCAAACTCCAATATCTGCAGTGACGTCAAAAGACGTCACTGTAGACGAATGACCTGAAATGCCCGACATGAAAAGACGGTGGACGGTCGTTAAGAAGTTAAAGGTCATAAATGTCACATAACTCTTACATAATGAGTACAATTGTACATAAATTTTTTTCCCAATTGTTCAAAACAATTGTTTGATAATCTAAGCTTCATGGCGCTAATATTTATTTATTTTTATTTTTTTTTTTTAATTTTAATAAACTTGAAATTTCAATACTAGGTGGTTGTTCTTGATAAAGATTGCAACCAGCATTATAAGGTCCCAAAAATTATAGTTAATATTATGGTGATGACTGAACCTAGCCATAGATACCCATTTTTTATAAGATCTGTCTGTGTCTGGGGGTTTGTTTTGGAGAGAAGAAATTCAGCCATGTAGGATATTTTGGGTCATATTGGCCTGTTTTCCCCAGAGACACCTTTTAGTAGGTAGGGATTGCCTGATTTTGAATTTATATATCATACGGCCAACTGCACTCATTTCTTTACTATTACAGGGTACAACTTTTCTCCTTTGCATTGATGTCTGAATTTCTTCTACATTTAATGTATATACAGGGTTTAATAGTGCAGTCATGTTTTATTCCCTTTTTCTTATACAATGATAACATATTCCGCAGTCCTGTACATAACATTTCACCATTAACAACAGTGCATTTCTCCAATGGGACACACTATTTAGTTCCACTCACACTCCTGAAGTAAACCTACCTGTTTTTGAAGTGTGGGAAGAAACTAGAATATTACAGGTAATGTTTGTAATAATAATTTTATTTATATAGCACCAACATATGCCGCAGCTCTTCACAATTTAGGGGGTATGGGCATGTCCCCACGGCACAGGTTTTCAGCCGGTTTGCGGTTTTTCAGACCGCCTGAAAAACCGTCTGAAAATAAGCACAATTGTGCTCTATGGAAAACCCGTGCAGCAGTCCCCACTGCACGGGTTTTCCGCCCGCGGGCCGCTCAAAAAACATTGTGCAAGCACAATCTTCCATCCGGTTTCCAGACGGAATATGAACACACCTCAATGGGAGGGGGTAGGGCTGTTCTCCGCTCATCGTGGAGAAAAGCCATTCCCCCCTGCGGCCGTGGGGACTGCCGCAAAACCGGACACATACCGTTCGGGTAAACCGACCGGTATTTGTCCGCTGCCGTGGGGATGCAGCCTAAGGCATCGTTCACACGGCTTATTTTGCCGCGGATTGGCGCCGTACTGCGCGCCAGATTTGCGCTGCAGTACGGCACCAATCCGTCGGAGTAATTACGGAAATCCACAGTTCTCATAGAGAACAGTGGATTCCGTCGCTCCTCCCCGCTCGGCGAATCCGCCGTGGAGGGAGAAAGTGACCTGCACATTATCCAGGCGCAATACGCGCCGTGGATAATGCAAGTCTATGGGGCCGGAGAGCGGCGCCCCCGCCGCGCTCCGGCCCAGCCCCTTATTCACGGCGGATTTGTGAGCCGGATTGCGCTCACAAATCCGTCGGGAATAAGCCGTGTGAACACGGCCTATGAGTACAAACAAAAACAAACATAATACAGAAAAGCTACTTACAGATCAGACACAAGGGGTCACATGTATGAAAACTGATTAGGTCTAAAATTCACAACCAATCAGAGCGCCTCTTATTTTTTCAGAGGCACTATATGAAATGAAAGGGGCGCTCTGATTGGTTGCTATGGACAACAAAGTGAGTTTTAGACCTATAGACAGTTTTCATACATGTGGCCCAAGGTTTGAGGGCCCTGTTCGCGAGAGCTTACAATCTATTAGAGTGTATAGGTGAGACGACGGGTAAGAAGTGCTCAGTTTACACAGTGGTCCAGCCATGTTACATAATTAGGAGGTTTACATATAAATTTTGGTGAACCTGCCACCCTGACAGTACATCTATATACAGATAAGTGCCTGGGAGTGCCCTAGTTTAGGGAGTGACTGATGTGTGTGATAGCAGGTGGGGGTTAGCAATTAGCAATCTTGGTAGGCCAGACTGAGAAGATGTGTTCTCAGGGCCCTCTTAGAACTATGAGGGTTGTGAGTTTGCCTGATCGCCCGCGGTAGCATGTTCCAGAGAACTGGTGCAGCACGTGTGAAGTCTTTGAGACAGGCATGGGAGGTTTGGATGATTGTGGTCTGTTGTTTGATGTCTTCAGCTGATCGGAGAGACCGAGTAGGGTAGTAGACAGAGAGCCTTTCCTGTGTGTCAGAACATGAACCCAGAAGTCAAGAGTAGCTGATGGGTGGGAAGCTCCAGAGCAGCAGCAACTAGGAAGGGACCTGTAGGTAAGTCCAACTTTTATTTTTAATATTTTACTCACCCTGTTTCCAATGAACATTTATTTTTATTTGCAGGACAAACCCTTTAAACCCTGAAGAATTGTAAAAACCTTGAGCACAAATTATGGTTAAAATCGATTGTATTATATTGCCAATTTTCACAAAAATTTGACTGAGACCAACTTAAAGGAGTTGTCTCACTACAAAGATTGCTTTTTATGTTAAGATCTTGCAAAAACAAGTCACTTTGTAATATGTGTCCATTAACAGTGTCCTACATATTCTGAGATATCCCCTCTTGTATAAGCTGCATCAGCTCCTCATGTTGCTATAGCTACAGACCTGTTTGATCTATCCTGATAGGCTGCCAGCACTGGTTCCTATAGCTACAGACCTGGCTTCTACTGCAGTAAACACGCCCCTAAATTCAAAGTGAAACCAAGAAAACAGGACTGAGGTAAGAGGAATCAATGTAGTGAGACAACCCCTTTAAATTTAATTGCTAAGATTCTGATCTAATCTGATATCACCTGAATCCAAGACAAAACAGTAACCAGGAGGAAAAGCATAGGGAGAACATACGAACTCCATGCAGATGAATGGATTTAAGCCCTATACCCTAATGATTCAAGGCAATATTGCTAACCACTGAGCCACTGATTTCTTTCTCTGTTACTTGTGTAATTGGGACAAATAATTTAACTTTATAGGCTGGACCCTGACTTTGTGGTTTCCAGTGTTAAAGAAAGCAGCCATAAAGTCAGCACCCCCTATACTAAATATTTAGTAGAGAGGACAGCTCATCTCCTGTTTATTACAACTAGTAAACATTTACAGTGGTAAACCAAATCTATGGCCCATTATCTCAGGCCCAAATTATAGTATTTGAAGTAGTAAAAGTGTTCTGCATAAAATATGCCATGCTGTTACTATTACTGTAACTCTACTCTGATGACGTGTATCCGGATTAATCAAGGGCTGTAAATGGGACCTATACGACGCTGCCTGGAATAATGTGTTATTTGAAAACAAGAGTTTTCATTCATTTTTTCTTTCTAAATTGCATTTAAATAGCTCTTTTATTTGCACATAATACCCCATAGCTGAATCATTTGCCTTGTTTCCTTATTATGATGGGTTGCAGAATACAAGGAATAGCTTAGCACTTCATAAATAACTGGTAATGATATTAACAATGTTTCCTTTAGAATGCCAAGTGAGGGATACCATTACCAAAAATCTGTTTTTATGATTTTTTTGTTCAGGATGATATTTCTTGGGAAAAAAATTATATGTGAATAATTATGAAGTGCTCATGTTTTTATGTGTATGCAAACTTTGCTTATTTTGGTTACTGTCCTCTGCTATCATTTTTCTTTATAAAGATCTACAGGCTTTCCTGAAGTTTCTCTTTTATTCAATTGTTGCATTCCCCATAAAACAACAATTCTGGTGCATCTTTTCCTAAAGCAACATGTTGTGTCCTCTGTTATACCTCCTGGAAATGTACAAATAATTAGATAACTGGGTGTTACCACTTTCTTTATCAATGGCATGTCTCTATACACTGAGGCTGAGTTCACGCTAGCTTTTTTTTTTTTTGTGTTATTGTTGTGTTTTGAAACTTAAAGGGGATGTATTGCTTCCTTACTTCGGCTGATTCACACTTCTCTTAGCTTCCCAGCTTTGTGAATGCAGGGGTGTTTCTTCCCCTCCCAGCTAGATGACATCATCCCCCCTTCACTGCTGGCCTGAGACTCCCCCCCCCCTCCCCTCTGAGTCCACTAGTCCCTGTGTCTCTCCCTATCAGTCTTATTTTATAAGAGCTGTATTCATACCACAGGCTGCATTCAATCTAATCTGAGCACTGATCTCTCACAGCTGGAGATGTATTACAGCTTTCTAAGAACGGCACAGATCTGCGTGTATGCAGGAGAGTTAGGCACAGGGTCAAAACTTTCATGTTTTCTCATTGTACAATCTGCTGCAGTCTGTTTCTGCTAGGTGTGGAAACAGAAAATGCTACGGCTCCTAACTCTGAGTCAGAGACACAGCTCCATGAATCGACCCAGGGGCTGTACAGAATGTAAATGAGCTCTCAGCTAGTGAATTGCAAGGAGGAGGGATCAGGAGGGATTGGACCCACACTGGATATCAGTGTAAATAAAAACACAAGATAAGGGACACTGTGAGAACAAGGCAGCTTTGCTAATGACATCCAATTGCAAAGTTGCTTGTTTTCACTGTCCCCTTATTCTGAAGACCATTTAATGAAACAATAACACCCCTTTAAGGGTGCTTTTACACGGACCGTTTTTTGATGCATTATTTGTGCAGAAATGTACAGCTGTAATTGTTGTACCTTTCTTCACAAAAACGCATCGAAAAACGTGTGAAAGTACCTTAAGGAAAAAATTAAATTTTTTTACAGCTAATTGCCACAGTTTTGAGTTGTTAATGGCTATGCTGTTTTCACATGGCAAAGAGTTTGACATGGCTACTTACCGCATCACAAAATCCCAGCAATTAGCTGTAAAAACGTGATTTTTTTTTTTGCTGTGTTTTTAAAGCACAGCAGTTATTAGGCAGTGTAAGATTGGGAATTATAAAAGGTAACTTTTTTGTTTGTTCTCTTGTTTTGGTGATTAATTGCATCTGATAGGTGGTGGTAAATTTCTGTTAAAGGTGTGGTCCATGTCCTAAAATAGATTATCATTATGCTCCCTAATATATGTCCTCAAATTATGATCCCTTACTGGTTGTGGTTTTAATAACTGTAAATAAAAAGCTAAATGTTTGGACGCCCCTAAACCTAAAGTTTATGCTGAAAGCTTAAAGGTGTGTTCCATTTCCTAAAAAAACATAGGGCCACATGTATGAAAAGTGTCTAGGTCTAAAACTCACTTTGTTTCCCATTGTAACCAGAGTACCCCTTTCATTTCATATAGTGCTCTGGAAAAAAAGAGAGAGGCTCTCTGATTTGTTGCTATGGGAAACAAAGTGAGTTTTAGGCCTGAACACTTTTCATACATGTGGCCCATAATATAATTCTTCAAGGGCCCATTATTATAAAACTCTTATACTCACCTACCCCCTGTCCCCGGTTCCAGTGCTGGCTCTCCCCGGTTTTCTGTTTACAATCTGTCGGGCACGACATTGCTGCAGACACTGTTTGGCTGCAGCAGTCACATGTCTCTCATTTACATCACCAAGTGAACAGGTCTGAACGGTGATGTAAGTAAAGGCACATGACTGCTGCAGCCAATCAGCGGCTGCAGAGGTGATGCCCCCGTTTGGAAGTGACAGAATGTAAACAGAAGACCAGGGTGAGTCAGCGCTGTAACTGGGGACCGGAGGTAGGAGAGTATACGTTTTTTTTCTTTAGTGGGGTCCCTGCAGCATAATATTTTTTTTTTTTTAGGAAATGCACAACCCCTTTAAGCTTTCAGCCAAAACTTTAGGTTTAGATGGTGATCAAACATTCAGCTTTTTATTTACAGTTATTGAAACCAAAACCAGTAATAGATCATAATTTGAGGACACATAATAAGGAAAGACAAAGATCTCTCCTTGTGTTGAATCCATTTTTGGTTTTGGCTTCAAAAACTGCATCTAAAAAGCTGAACATCTTAGTGCGTCCACACGTCAATGTACAAATACTGGTCGGATTTTTTATTTTTTTATTTTTTTTATTTGCATTCTTTGCATAGTATTTGGAAACTTTTTTCGGACATCCCATTGCATTGAACAGTGCAATAAAATGGTGTTTTCTGCATTAAATACAGTGGATTATTGTGCACGCTCCAAGACTTTTGAAAAACGGCAGTTTTGAAATCCGACCAGCACAAAAACCGAGCTGTTTAGACTACAGCTTGAATTTTCTATTGAGGTCTATTGAAAGGGTTTACCGTCAGTTTTTCATCGGTTTCAAAATCTGAAAACAGTGTCAAAAACCGACTATAAGTCATTGCTGTGTAAACGGACCCTTAAGTTAATAACCAAAATGTATTGCATTTTAATTAGTTAGGGTAAATTCAAATGTAGCAGATTTGTTTCTGAAATTTAGTTCCATTCATCTACATGAGGTTTGCAGAAATCCATGTACGAGTCATCACAACAACCCCACTCAATTGAATAAAACTAATTTTTTAGAAATGTTTGCAAATAATCTGCAGCATATGAATCTCCTTCAATAAGTCAATCAAACATTATAAAAAAATACACACATATAAATGTAATCTTTGTGTATGGTCAAATAGGATTGTCATACCATCAGCCAAAAGCACCAACTGGTCCGTCATCGGATGACTAGTTTCCATCTCATACTTATGCCCAATTTTAACTTAAGGATGCATTTAATTTTTGTCTTTAGGGTGCAGTGTATTTTTCTCTGTTTCCCTTAACACAATCTGAGAGTGATCATGATTTTACTTTATTGGTAACGTTGCTGTCTGAGGTCTTGTTCTTGCATTTTGGTGTGTTCTTTATTAAAAGTGGATTTTTTATGTTTTATGATCTTAAAAAAACCTTTTTTTGCCCAACAAGGGGAATGTCACTTAATTTTAACTGTTACATGTTATTTTATTATAATACAACGAAAAACCTAAAATGCCAAACCACAAGCCTCAGTGTTTATGGATCACATAAAAAGTAACAATAGGATAGAATTTGAGGCTTTTTTTTTTAACCAAAGAAGTTTTTTTTTAATTAATTTTGTGACATGGAAGAACAATGGGGATACAGACTAACAATAGGGGTAGCGGGCTAAACAAGCCCAAGGTAACATTAACAACATAATATAGCAATAAACAAAATTGCCATAGTCAGAACTACCCATGATGGGTACAAGTGCACGTAATAAACAGCTCATAAAGGAAGGGTTATTGTGGTACACAAATAAGAAAAGAATAAACACATTGAAAATCAGTAAGAAGCAATGCATAGGCCTAGAGACTTTGAGTTTTTTGTGATTCAGGCCATTGCCACAGGTGGGACATAGAAATACAGAGCTGGGGGTTAAGTATTGGCTTCCAGCGTCATACATAACTGACGTTTATACTGCACTTAGAATCAATGTCTATGTTTATATGGAGACACACATCTATCTTACCATGAAAACACAGCACAGGGATACCATGGCTCAGGAGCTGCGCCCGCACCATCCGCGGCAGACATCAGTTGTAGCATTCACCTTGCTGAAATGGCTGGCAGTTCATTCTGATCCTGGTAGTTTAACTCTTCAGTTGTCATGGTCAATCCTGACCACAGCACCTAAGTGGTCTTTCAGAAGGAGCAGCTCCCCCCTACAAGTCTATTGACTTCTACCTAACAATGGCACCCAGTTCAAAGCCCATTAAACCCTGCAGAAATATTCCAAAGTATTGATAAACTGATTAAAAAGATACATACACAGGTCCCGTAGTAGAACTACAATTATTTTTTTTTAAAAGTTCAAGTTTATTGTACAAAAGCATGCAACAATTCCCTATTTTCTTCTACATAATGCTTTCTCAATAGAAAAAAGAAAAACAAGAATAAAATGCCATGTATAATTGGTATTTCAGCATTCATCAATGACCCATACTATAAAATGAATCCCCCCATGTTATATACTGTAAGGGTAGGAATGCACAACACCATGACCATAACGTGGCTGAGAGCCACTGTGGCAGGATGCTGCACCTGTGATTTTTAAATCGCTTGATAAATGGTCACACAAATTTGCAGATCAGCACTGACAAAAACATGTGGTCATTAACAAACAATGTTAATGGCTGCATGGCTCTGCCTGTGTTAACCCGCAAATTAGTGCAGCCACTTTATAAGCAATTTAAAAATCACAGGTGTGACATCCTGCCGCTGCGGTTCTCGGTGACATCATGGCCTTGCCGAAACCGCTCTATATATTCCTATCCTGAAAACAATGCCAGAATAGCTGTTCATCCTATCTCCCAAAATCCAGGATACAAAGTAATTAAAAGTCCTATGTATCCTAAAATGGTACCAAAGGAAACCACACGTTGTCTGTAAGTACAAGTCGTCATCAACAGGAGAATAAAAAAGTTCTGGGTCTTGAAATGCAGTGACACAAAAACAAATTTATTTTGTAAAAAACAAAAAAAAATGTTCTAATCCAATAGAGGGAAAAAGGTGTTCCAGCATCCACAATAATAAAAATGAAGTTTTATTCAATCCATTCAAATCAGGTATGGAACCTCTGTAGTATTCTCAAGCCTTTACGCTGTTAGATATAGTGTATTATTTATCCTGCACAATGAGTGCTATAAATATAAACTCTAAAAACAATGAAAAAATTGCTGATTTTATCTTAGAAACCCCAAAACAACAACAACAACAATAATAATAAAAGTGTCTTTTTTAAAATACAATTTGTTCGACAAAACAACAACCCTCACATGATTGCATTGACTAGACATATAGAAAAGTTATGGCTTTCATAATGTGGAGATAAAAAAATGGAATAAAAAGAAAACACGGCATCATTAAGATGCAAACATGAGGTTATGAAGTTACAGTTTTTGGATGCTTTGGCATATATTTGGGAGATTTTACCGGCTAGTTATGTTTGCATGTATAGAACTGATTTTCAGTTGCCGCTGCTATGTGCGTGTATATATCCTAATACTTGAACCGAAAAGAACCTAATCAGTACTAGACATATTGCTAAATACAGTAGAAGACTAGCATTATTATTCCGTTATTAATAGTATTTATACTATGAATCAATACAATCCACACAAATGGCCACAGCTCGTCATATTTAGCCACTTTGATGTATTCAGCGTTGGGCTTGTTCTGCAGATTAGCATTTAAAAGTCATGTAAAAAAAAAGTGTGATTTTAGTGGTTACCGCAGCTAAAGCAAATGTGGGGCAAGCTGAATCCCATCTTGAATGACCGGCATCAGTTGTCAATTATCGCAGTCACACGGATTTTGGAGCATTTTTTGATGCTTTTAACCTTTGTTTTGACCTTCAAATGGAGCAACATGGGTTATTTTGGGGCAATATGTTTGACAACCATTGAAATAGCTATTCATTGCATTAGGTAACATTTCTTAGAATTGTAATTTTATTTTTATTTTTTTAAATATAGGCTTGTTATAAATGCAGTAGTCCAATTCTTCACATGATCATTTATATCATATGTGGCAGGTTCTGGAGCCGTTCTTATAGGAAACATATATTGCAGGTGTGACTGGCAAGTGAAAGGTTAATCTATTCAGTCATCAGGCACTGTTACCATTGTTTCATTATCCTCTCCTGTTTGCATCTGCCCTCTATCTGCTTTTCCAGCTCACTGTTCATTTATCCTCTCCCCTCCCCCATCATAGACCTCTCCAGTCTCCATTCCCCTGTGCCAGGAGAGCAGAGAACCCCTCGGCTCCTTACATGGGACACTAATCCTAGGTAATCCATGGGTTCGGTTCTGGTTAAGCGTCCAGTTATGCTGTTTTATTCCTTTAATCTGACCCGTTTTGGACACTCATTGGTTAACAAAGTTTTCAGGCAGCCAAAGCCTAAGATGTTCTGCTGACATCTAGTGGACTGGGAAATAAATGCTGGTATAGAAGCTCAAGCTTGCGTCTTCTCGAATGATTGGCTGTAACCAAGGCAGCCTGCTTCATGCGCTCATTGGAAATAATCGACTTGTACTGTGTTGTCACAAATAACCATTAAAGTGCACCTGTTGCCAACACGCAGAGCAAACTGTATGCACCTGACGCCTTGACCTAGTAAAACACTAGGACAAGACTAAAGAAAGTGAGAGGCTGTCGGGCCTCTTGGACGACACATACCTAAATAGGTTCGCTTCAGATCTAATCTTTCCAACATTGGTTTGTCACTTAGGCTATGTTCACACGGCTTATTTCAGAACGTATTTACATCGGATTGCTGATCATAAATACGTTCTGAAATCAGTTGAAAATCAGTTGCAAATAAGTGGCACTAAGTGTGGCACGTATTTGTAACTGATTTCCCGACGGATTCACCATCTCCACTCATTGTAGGTGGTGAATCCGTCCGGAAATAATTGACATGCACATTGTTTTTCCGTCCGGATTGCTGTCGTCAATCCGCGGCGGCAATCCGGCACGGAAATACGTGTCGTGTGAACGACGAGCCGTATTTTCTATTGAAATCAATAGAAAATGGGCCGTTACTCATTTCTGACTGATTTGCCGACGGATTGACTATCGTTAATCCGTCGGCAAATCCGCGGCGAAATAAGCCGTGTGAACGAGGCCTAATGGATCACTGAGATGTTGTACCCATCGAAATTTGTGGGGTGCTCTAAAGAAAAATCTCTTTGGCCCTCTGAAACTTAAAGGTATATGAATATGATAGCTAGTAAAAAAAAAAAAATCCACCAACATTGATTCCCATCGTCATTACCATGGGAAGACCTCTGAAAAATGGATCCACTCACATGAACTTTTACCCCCACCTGAAAAAGGCTACGCATAGGGGCAGGTAACTCAATCTAGACTTGTGGATTGCTATGTCTTTCAGCATGTCAAACATTTATGAGAATGAAACCAGATTGTGGTCTTTACTGTTGATTCTTCTGTTTTCTGAAGAGGTGCTTACCAGGTTCATAGGAAACCTTGGTTCCTAACTCAAAGGCCACGTCTACACAGCACAGGTTTTCCAGCAGATTTTCTGTAGTTTTCAGTATCTAGAAACCTCTGAAAATCCAAAGAAGAACTTTTCACATAGACTTCAATATAAAAAACGACCTGTAGTCTACACAGGTCATTTTTTGGTTAGTTTTCAAAGCTGAATGATTTAGGTTTTAGGAACATCTTGTAAAATCTGCCGGAGTCTGGCAGAAAATTTACCATTGAAGTCTATGGCTATGTCTACACAGCACATGTTTTCTGGCAGATTTTCTCTGGTTTTTAGTATATAGAAACCTCTAAAATCTGATGGAGAACTTTTCAAATAGACTGCCTGAAAAATTACCTAAGCACCACACCAAAACCTTCAACAAAAAACTAAATCCACCCGAAAATCCAGCTGCTTTGGACAAAAAAAATGACAAAATATTCAGGTTCAAAGCGGTTTTTAGGTTTTGGTTTTCGACGAGGTTTTTATCCTATGCTGTGTGGCCCTAGCCTAACAAAGGAACTGCCTAGGGTTTGCAGGTCCCTTGTCGTTCACCATTAGGGGCTGTTCACATGGCACAGGACAAATGCCCTTTGGTTAATCTGACCAGTATTTGTCCGCCAGGGTACTGCTTTTCGTCGCGATTTGTGGAGAAAGACCTCCCCCTTCACATAGACATATTATTTTTCCGTCCAAAAGCGGGTGGAAGAATGAACATGTTCTATGTTTTTCAGACCGCAGGTGGTCTGAAAAACCACCAGGCGGAAAATCCGTGCAGTGGGGATCGCTGTACGGATTTTCCATTAAGGTCCATGTAAAAGTTTTTCAGCTGGTTTGCAGCCGGTTTTCAAAACTGAGAACCGGCTGAAAAACCTGCCGTGGGGACAAGGCCTTAGCCTTCAGGAATAAACTTGAGATCATTATCAGCCATATAAACAGATTTGTTGTTACTTTCTATCCCCTTCCCCAGTTTACTGAATACAGAAAACACTGCACAAGGTAGCATTTCTATACCCCAAGACTGATGAGCAATCAATTCACTTCCCCCTGCATCGGAAAACCTTATACAGCTCTGCACAGTGATCTATAATCACCTTCTGCTTACTCACACTTTCCAGTGCATTAACCTTCTCGGACTACTTTCACTGCAACAAACAGCTCTGATGCGTTTCCTTTAATCAGTCGGATAAGACTGAAATTTTTTTTAGGTCTTAAATGATCCACACAAGAGAAGACCGCCCTCTGAGCCATAATGTGCCCACATTTCAGCGACTCTATTACAATCTTAACACCCTGATCTGCAGTAGGTTACTGAACCAAACTAAGATTATCATAGAACTATAATGACTGAAATCCAATTCAGTTAAACCTTGGGGGCTCCAGATGTTGTAGCCAAAACACAGATGCTATAGTGTAACCACATTATAGTCATCAGAAATTGGCCTTACCCATACAATTCTGTTACGGTGTAAATGAGACATCACTATTAATGTTGATAAATTTAATGCAGCTCATAAAGACTAAAAATATCTGACAAGTCCAACAGTAAAGGGGACGTCAGGCAGACTTATTTTTGTTAATGGTCACACTTCATGGGAAAATTAAAACAAACCTAAAAAACCTTGACGCCGAGGCCTATTTTTTTCACGTTCGTTTTTTCCCTCCCTGCCTTCCCAGAACCATAACATTTTTATTTTTGTAATCTGCATAGACATATCAGGGCTTTTATTTTGCGGGACAAGATGTACTTTCTAATAATGTTATTAATATTACCATAGAATATACTGGGAAACTGCAAAAAAATTGGATGGGGCAAAATGTGAAAAAGGTGTACTTGTGCCATGTTTGCGGAGTGTTGCTTTTACAGTGTTCACTCTTCAGTAAAAACGATGTGTTATCTGTATCCTACAGATTTATACAAATCTGGCAATATCAAACATGTAGGGTTTCTATAAAAAAATTCCAAACATTTTCTATTTTTGAAATTTGCACCCATATACTTTTTATTGCTTGATTAAATTTATTCAAATTTTTAGGGAATGTAAAATGACAAAAAGAAACGCAATTTTGGCATTTTGAATTTTTTTCCTTCTACAGTGCTCAGCATACGGAATAGGTGATGTGATATTTTAATAGACTTGACTTTTTTGGATGCAGCGATACCAAATATGTATAAATTTTTTTATTGTTTTATTTGTAAAATGACAAAAAGGGGGTGATTTGAACTGTCATTTTACACTTTGATTTTTATTTTTTTTTACTTTAACCTTGAGACCCCCTAAGGTACTATAAGACTAGAGGTCGCAATCATTTTTATAGCCTTATTCATTGTAATACAATGCAAGAGAGTGTATAAGGATGGTGGTTTTACTACTTCCTGCCTAGGTAGGCAGCAAAATTGGAAACATGGCAGCGATGGAAGCCTTCACAAGGCTTCCAGCTGCCATGTTAAGCAATCGGGAGCCCACAATTTCACCACAATTTCATTTATTTATGGCTGCGGAGTCTAAGGACCCTCCCGCGCTCTAACCGCCGAGTGGTAGCCGCAATTAGCAGCAAACATCCACCGGTTATGTAGAGAGATCGTGCTGTGATCCTGCTAAGAAGCACCTTACCAGCATTAGGACGTACTCCATGGCGTTGCCAGGGTCATAAAACATCCGGGGTCCAGGTCCTTTGTGTTACGTTTAGCTCAGTAGGACTGCGTTCACACAGCATTTTTCACGCCACATTGTGAACTGCAACATGTATTTTTACAGAGAAAAAAGCTTATGTTCCAGTCACTAATTTTCTGCATATTCCACATAGATCCCTTCCATCACCTCAGCAGTTACTGTACAATGAAAATCAGCGTGACAAATTTGCTTTTTAAAAAGGTCACCTACGTATACCGGTAAAACCCCAAAAACAGTCCCAAATAATCACCCGA